>JAJTUV010002051.1:185000-204439 GCA_021653895.1 Mastomys natalensis
TTACAAGGTTGATACTGTCACGCCCATAGGAAATTCCATTTCTACAGATTCCTTGACTGTTTGTTTGTTTGTTTGTTTTTCAAGACAGGGTTTCTCCATAAAGACCTGGCTGTCTTGGAATTCACTCTGTAGACCAGGCTGGCCTCAAACTCAGAAACCCGCCCACCTCTGCCTCCCAAGTGCTGGGATTAGAGGCGGTGCACCACCACTGCCTGCTTTTACAAATTCCAACTGGCAGAAGAGACAAATAGCTATCTGCTGTGCCTATTAGCATACTAACCAAAGTGCCTGCTGGCCTCCAGGTTCCCTTAGTATATGTGTACCTATTACATACTTCAAAGTCCTTGCTCTGCTCACCTCTTCCCCTCTCCTAAAACTGCCTCCAGCTTACCCCCAGCCCTCTTTATACCACTACTATTTTGGATATGCTAATTCCTCCCCTCCCCTTTCCCCCAGTACACCCTGCTCCTGCTTCTCTCATGGCCAGATACAGTCTTCTGGCCGATGCTCAGTCTACTACTTTCTCTGCTAAAAACTTTCCCTTTAATCATATCACGGAGCTGTCATGTTATCAGTTTATACAGATACCAGCAGAAACAGATACCTGCAGAAACAAATTTGACCCAGCATTTTAAGAAGCAGCCAAGCTGAGAGCTACACGGAATGAGAGCAGAATTCTAGAATTCAAGGGATGAGAACCAGGGAGACGTAGACATCACAGAGTCTCAGAAACACCGTTGACCAGCACCTAATCAGAGGGCAAGACTGAGGTCCATAATGTTTGACTCTCTTTGTCCCCACTCCACCTCCATGTCCTATAAAGCTTGCTGTCTGGAGAGGAGATGAAAGATACTTTGGGGTGGGGGGCTGTAGGATACTAATTGGCTGCCCTCTGAGATCATTGGCTTTTGAGTACCACACAGCTTTAAAGTCTCAGTTCTCTCTCTCTCTGCTCCTTGGCCTTTGTGGTGACAGGCACCCAGAGCTCCTGGACTCTGATTACAACTTCACAAAGCCAAGTCTCAACAATAGGGCTTCTGAAGGCAAAGCCAGGTCCAATACTGAGCCCTGAGCACTGGCTCAGGGTGCACGGAGACGGCAGTCTTTCTCTACTTTCTGAGAATTTGAAGGGGGGCAAAGTCTGCCTACCTCTGGTTTTGTTTGTTTGTTTACCACAACTCAGAGTTCAGGGATCATCAAATTCTTCTGGACGGCATCGGCAAAGCCAAGTGTCGGACTACGCTTTCGGCCAGCTCTTAAACCTTGTCAGGAGTGTCATCTTAAAGATCTTCTCAAAGAGAAGGGGCACACTAGGCTTTGAAGGGATTGAGGCATTCTTTGCTTAGTGGAGATAACCTGCTTGAGGTCAGCCAGCTTGTTAGAGGAAAGGCTGGGAGCAAGGGCGGGTTTACGCTCTCTGCCCACTCAGTGAAAACTCCCTTTATTATTCCACCAAGGTGTGTGCTTCCCAAGTGTTTATCGCCGTATTCCGTTCCGATCCAGAGCACTTATAAGAGACACAAGCTCAAACACATTTTGAAAATACTAACGCGGGTAGGAGAGGGCCAGCAAAATGGCTCAGTGGATTAGGGTGCTTACTGCCAAGGTTGGCGGCTTGAGTCCTAGTCCCCCCAGAACCCACACAGTGAAGAGAAAAACCAACACTCCAAGTTATCCACTCACCACCCTCATATATGTGCATCTTTACTTATGTGCACATACATATAAACATATACAATAAATAAAAATATTTTATTTACACAAAATTACGGGGCAACTTAGCAGGACCCTGTCTCAAAACAGAAAAAAATAAAACATGATATAGAATGCTTGCCTAGCCTTCATAAAGCCCTGGGTCCCATTCCTATCACCGTATAAATTCCATGTGCTGGCACACACCCATAGTCCCAGTGCTCTGGAGGTAGAGTCAGAAGAGTATGGAGTTCAAGATCATCTTCAACGTTAACTACGCAGGGAATTTAAGGTTAATTTGGGTTCCTGGAAAGCCCATCTCAAGCACAAACAATAAACAGATATGCGAGTTGATAAATTAAAGAGCTGTGAGGAGAGATCTGTGGAACTTGCCGAGCAACACGCAAGGCTCTCAATCCAATCTCTAAGACTGAATGCCAGTGGTGGTGGCGCATGTCTTTAATCTCAGTACTGGGAAGGTACACACAGGCCAGTCTCTGGTTTGAAACCAGAGTGGTCTGCAGATCAAGTTCCAGGACAGCCAAGGCTCCACAGATAGACCAGAAGCCCTGTCTCAACCTGCATCCCCTCCAAAGTCCTTATGGATAAAACATGTAAACTCACTTATAGGCTACAAATATGCCCTGGTATGGCTTTACCTCACCTTTCTTTAGGAGAAAGTCAGCAATGGGTGGGGAGTTGGGGAGGGGAGATGATAAATGTTTCTGCAAACATTTAAAAATGACTTTAGAGAAAATTGAAAGTTTAATGAATCAAATGCAGCTTACATTTAATAGACCAGCAAAAAGTAAAAATAAAAAAACAAAAACAAAACAAAAAAACTCTGCTGTGATAGGTTATGTTGGTAGCACTACAATAAAAAAATTGAGCTTAATAGCTTCTAATTTGGAAGGCAATAAACTATCACAAAAGCGAAACTTCAAATTGCTTTCAGCAAGGGAAAGAGACAAGGCACACCCTACAGACGCTATTTGAAGCACCGCCTCCGCCACTAACCTCCTCCACTATGTCAAAGTTCAAAGCCCCTACAAAGTAACGAGTGACTTCGTTGGAAGGTCACGTGAGGATGCTGTGAAGTCCCACTTACAGTCCCTGGCAGAACTCTTTCCAAACCTAAGATTTCCCTCAGGCACCGGCACCCACCCACACAGGCCTTCCTTCTTTGTCTCTGCTGGCTTCTGGGTCGCAAGCAAGCTATCCAGGGGAAACTGTGTTTTGTCCCTGGGAGACTCATAAAAGTCAAGACAACATGTCTGAGAGAAGAATGTATCTAAGGTCCCGAGTCATGTAAGAATGAAAGGAAATAAGCCAAGAACCCACAGTATCAGCCAAACAATCAAGAACTACTCATTCATTCACTCATTCATTGTTTCCTTTGACACTGTTTTTCTATGCAGCCCTAGCTGTCCAACAACTCACCAGGTAGCCCAGGCTGACCTTGAACTCACAAAGTTCAAGTGCCTACAGAGGCCAGAGTTGTCCTATTAGGATTTTTTTTTTTTTTTCCCACTGAAGGACAGCGGGAAGGATCAAACACAGGACGGACAGAGCGCCCTAGCGACAGAGCGGGACCACTACAGCGATGTGCCACCGCAGGCCAGTGGTGCTATTAGGATTTTTATTGCTGTACTGAAACACCACTACCAAGAGTAACTTGAGGAAGAAAGGGTTTATTTGGCTTATGCTTCCACATCATAGTCCATCACTGAAGGAAGTCAGGACAGGAACTCAAACAGAGCAGGAACTGGAGGCAGGAGCTGATGCAGAGGCCATGGAGGGGTGCTGCTTACTGGCTTGCTCCTCATGGCTTGTGCTCAGCCTGCTTTCTCATAGAGCCCAGGACCACCATCCCAGGGGTACCCATAACCACAATAGGCTTTGTCCCCCACATCAGTCACTAATTAAGAAAATGCTATAGGCTTGCCTACAGCCTGATCTTATGGAGGCATTTTCTTAATTGGGGTTCTCTGCTTTCAGATTATTCTAGCCCGTGTCAAGTTGACATAAAGTTAGTCAGCAAAAGAGACATCAGTTTCTTTGGGATTAGAGTTATAGGCAGTTGTGAGGTGAGAGAGGTGGGTACTAAGAACCAGACTCAGGCTCTCTGTGAGACTGTACAGCTGCTGGACCATCCATCTCTCCAGCCTGACATCATATTCCCTTATGATGGAGAGTGTTACAGTTAAGTGTATAATGTCCCACACAGGCTCATGTGTTTGAACACTTGGCCCTTGGCTAATGGGGTCGTTCTGGAAGATTGTAGAAACTTTTGGATATGGAATTGTGACAGTTAAGCTCTATTGGCAACTTAATGGAATTTAGAATCACTACGGAAACGAGTCTCCAGCGATGTCTATAAAGATTTATTAAGGTAGGAAGATCCACTCTAATTGTGGGTTTTCCCACTCTATGGGCTGGGGCCCCCAACTGAATAAAAAGGAAGGGTGATCTGAGCAAGCATCTGTCTCTCACTCTTTTGACCACCACCGAGGCAATGTGACCAGGCACACCAAGCCTCTGAGCTCAAGATTTCTTTGCTCTGATTAGTAGTAGTAAGAAAAAGTAAACCCCTTCTTTGTTTTTTTTTTTTTTTTTTTTATATTTAATTGTATAACACACATACATATGCACACACACACATACACACAAATGTATACCACGTACATTTAGGAGCCTGTGGAGGACAGAAGCATCAGATCTCCTAGAACTGAAGTTATTGGTAGTCGCGAGCCACTGTGTGGGTGCCAGGAACCACATCCAGGTCCTTTGCAAAAGCTGTAAGTGCTCTTAACCACTAAGCCATGTCTCCAGCTCCAGACTCTTCCTTAAACTGCTTTTGCCAAGTGTTTTGCCGCAGCAATGAAACAACTAACTAATGCAGAGACCTAGCTGGCAGATATAGGGTCATAGAGACGGGGTTAGAGGTTAGTAGTAACCCTTCCTGGTTTCTGCTTTCTGGGGCCTCTGTTTTTGGTCTTCTGAGATAGTAGTAATCTCACCCCATGCTCTCACATGGATCCTTACAAACTTTCCTTACTGACTGTACCCTTTCAAACCATGAGCCAAAGGCAAACCCTCCCTCCCTTAAGTTGCTTCTTGTCAGGCAACAGCCTCAGCAATGAGAGAAGAATACACACAGAGTGGGTGCAAATCATTTGGGGAGCTTGAAATGCTAAGGTTGGCTTGAGATGCCAAGGGTGCCTTGTCACCCTCCAGTAATTCAGATTTCCTTGATCAGGGTGTGGTTTGGGCCTTGAGAGTTTTTTTTTTTTTAAAAAAATCTCCATGTGATTCTAGAATATGGGCCAAGACAGAGAAGCACTGCAAGAGGAGAAGTTAAAAATAATAATGAGGAATAATTGGATCCCAAGGTTCATCAAACGAAGACGTGGCCCTGGAACTTGGCATTTGAAACTGTCACCATGGAGACAAGCCTCAAAGAATTTTGGAAAGAAACTCTGTTCCAGAACTTCCTTTTTCTAATTTTTCTCATGTCTACAGAAGGGGAATCTTAAAACGAGGTCAGTGAAATATACTACATACAAAGTGTGTGTGTGTGTGTGTGTGTGTGTGTGTGTGTGTGTACATGTCTGTGGTCTGTTCAAGCAAACTGGTATGCATCTAAGTTTTGAAGGGAGGTCCATTTTTATAACCCGAAGTTTTGGTAATCCCTGACTTATTGGTAAGAGAGGTATGATATGAGATGTCTTATTCAACAAATCAATATCCTTACAGTCCTGGTCCTTTACGTCCCTGGAAATCAGATCTCGCAACTAAGAGTATTCATTTTACCGGCAGTGGTCCGTAAGCCTGTTTAATCCAAGCTTGGGAGTCAGAGGCAGGTTTGGATTTATTGATTTCGGAGACACTGGTCTACAGAGTAGTTCCAGGACAGCAAGGCTAACAGAGAAACTTCTCGAAACCAAAAAAAAAAAAAAAAAAGTATTTAAAAGAGTATATGTCTTTGAATACAATTACCCTGTAAGCTTTGTTTTAAATGCTTGGTCTCCAGTTCATGGTGCTAGTTAGGTTTTTGTTATTTATTTGTTGTCTGAGACACATTTACTGCTACCCCTGCGCTTGGAACTCATAGAGATTATCCTGCAGAAATTAAAGGCATATGCTAATTTACCCAGCTGTGGTGCTTTTTGGGAGTTTTTGGAATTTTTGGGAGCTCGGGCTTGGCTAGGGAGAGTAGGCCACTTCCTCTAGTTCCACATAAACATCTGTTGTGCCCTGACTGCTGGCATTGCCTACCCACCACGATGGACTGAAATCCCAGTGAAACTGTGAGCCAAAGTAAGCCTTTCCTCCCATAGATTGTTTCTGTCCGAGAGTTTGGTCACGAGTGGAAAAGTGAACCACAATAAGTGCCACTTGCAATGAGCTGTTGTGGTTTGATGAGAAGTGAGACCCTTCTGTCTATAGATGTGACATCTGTCAGCATCGCTGGTGTCTGTTCTAAGACTCAATGAGTAAGTGTCTTCAGAGGGAACAATGACAGCAGTAACTTTAACAGCAGTCGTACCTGCCTTGCACTCACTGATGGTGTCAGACACTGAGCTGAACCCTACACAGGTACAATTGAGTGTGACTTGATGGGAAACTGTCTGAGAAGGGCAGTGTTAGGTGCTTCTGTGCACAAATCAATATCATTAAGTGCACTTATGCCAGCCTTGAGGGTATTGATCAACCAAATGACTGGGTACAATCAGAGATTGTACCTCCAGATATGGTGGTGCAGGCCTGCAATCCCAGCCACTTGGGATGCCTGATAAGGAAGATCATAAATTCAAAGGCTGCCTAGGCTATGAATGGGTTCAGGGCTGACCTCAGCAACTGACGATACAGCTCAGTGGGAAAGATTAGTGTGTGTGAAGTCCTCACTTCCATCCTCTCTGCATCTCTCCGTCTCTCTGTCTTTCTCTCTCTCTCACAAACACCCTTGCACACACACATGATGATATACTAAACATGGCTGCTAGATCATGTTATACTATTTTATTGTCATTTAAAATTTTTAAATAATTCATTTTTAAAATGTATTTATTTTACTTTATGTGTATGACTGTCTTGCCTGCACAAATGTATTGTACACCGTGTTTTTGGCTGGTTGATCTCTGAAACTGGAGTTACATATGGCTGTGAGCCTCTATGTGGGTGCTGGAAATAACCCAGAGCCTCTGCGAGAACAATAAGTGCCCTTAACCTCTGAGCCATCTCTGCAGCCCCTCTGTCTATTATTTTTTTAATGAATCAGATAAAAATATAACAAACGCATAGACCAGTTACATGGTGCTTTATAAACATTATCAAATATTACATACTATGCATAACTGTATTGCTGTGCTTTATGAAGTTTAATTTTATTTATTAGTGTGAGTACGATGTGTGTTTGTGAATGCAGGCACATCACAACACATGTACAGAGGTTCCAGGGATCAAACTCAGGTCATCAGGCTTTTACAGCAAGCATTTTCCCTCTGAGCCATGTCTCTGGCCTTGAGCTGTACTTTTATACAACCGGGCACAAAGAAGTGGTCTTGCACCAACACACTGAAAACAAGAGAGGAATGTTTTGTGTTCATTTGTTTGAGATAGTGTCTCACTATGTAGTGCAGGCTGGCGTAGACTGACTACATAGCCCGTCTGTTCTCATATTCTATTCTCAGCGATCCTCCTGCCTCAGCCTCCTGAGTGCTGGGATTATGAGATTGTACAACTCCTGGCTGAGTAAGGAACTGTTCGTGGACGTTGCGGAGGCCCCATTGTCATTAGGTGGTAGAAACTTATCATCTGTTATAATCTTCCTGTGGTCCAGATCTGCAGTAACTCATTTATGCCTCTCAGTAACCCAGGGCAGATGCACTGGTACACCTAAGTTACAAGCAAGTGCTGTTAGCTAATGAGCATTAGAGTTGTGGGACTGCATAAAGGTATCCTGGTTCTTGGCTGGGCATGGGCCTGGAACTCCCCACCCCCCCCACCCCCCCACCCCCCCACCCCCACCCCCCGAAAGTGCACAGGTAGAGGCTGTGACTACAGGTCTCAGGCCCTAGAGATTTACATACTAATGAAGGTCAGAGGGCACCATCCGCCATGAAAATAAACCCTTTTTGGAACCAAGGACTTCCTTGTATCATTGGGGCCTGCCTTCGCCAAAGCTTCCAGCCTTTGGAACTTCAGACTTTCTCCACCGCCCCCCCCCCATCGGGCAGCCTCCACCTCGCTGGTCCCGGGCTATTCCCCCGTAGGACCGGGGCCTCCCACTGCTGCCCCCCTTTTACCACAAGAGTCAGGACCCAAACCCAGGCATTGCGATGCCAGGGATCATCCTCAACTAAGCACCCAGAGAAGAGGTGGCAAGCTGCCCAAAGGGAGATGAATGTCTCGAAGACAATGTCACTGAGTATCGTTTTTCATCCTCATGCTGGTTACCAGCAGAATGGAAATTCAGGATGACAGAAACAGCTGGATGTGTGAGAGCGGCAGTCACACGGTGGGGGAACCAGGGATCAGGTGCAAGGCCACCTGCCTTCTTCTTTCTCTCATAGAGGTTTCAACTCACTAAAAACTGCTGCTGAGAACACACATTCTCCCTTACAACACCCATAATATTTTTCTTTATCTTTTGAGAATGTTATACAAGTATATAATGTATTTTGGTTATATTGATTTCTACATCCCAACAACAACTACTCCTGGACTCCCTCACCCTCACATCCCTACACATGTTCTAAAATTATATTTTATTTATTTATCCATTTAGTTATTTATTTAATGGGGATATGGTTGTACACATGTCACTTAGAGTATGTGGAGGTCAGAGAACAATTTTTTTCTTCTTCCATCCTGTGTGCCCTGGCATTGAACTCAGGCAGGTTATGAGGCTTGGCAGCAGGCTCCTTTACCCACGGAGGCATCTTCTTACCACCCCCCAGGCAGATTTTGAAGAGAAGCAATACTGGGACAGGAGTTTGCTCCTTGGAGGAAGTAAGGGTGCATCATGAACTAGTCACACACACGGCATGTGACTACCCCCTCACTGGATGAGTAACCTAACATCACCTATCTTGTTGGGCACAGAGAACATTCATTATTGGCACATGGATTTCTCAGCAGTTTTCCCAGATGCTTCAAAAATGATCAGCCTCACAAGGGTGAGAAGCTTGGGGAGTGCACACCTTTAATCCCAGCACTCAGGATGCAGAGGCAGGCAGATCTCTGAGTTCAAGGCCACCGTGGTCTACAGAGTGATTTGCAGGCCAGCCAGGGCTATACAGAGAAACCCTGTCTCAAACAAACAAAGACTAGGCAGGGCAATAGGGTAGTTAGGAATAAAAATCTGCTGCTCAATCTTTGTCTGAGTGTTGAAGGATGGTTTTGTGCACTGTGTATTCAGATGCTGATTTCTATGCCCAGACATCTGGTTGCAGTCCAGACAATGGCATGATTAAGCATCTCTCCAGTCAAAGTGTTGTATAAAAATTGTTTTCCATTACCTCTGAATTGGTTAATAAAAGAGCTGATCAGCCAATTGGCTGGGCAGAAGAGACATGGTGTGGCTTCCAGTCCTAGTCAGGGGGTCCCAGAGGAGAAGACAGAGTATGGAGAAGGACCACAGGGAGAGACCAGGAAGATTTGTCAGGAGGTCATGATTAGAAAGTTACCATGAGGGCACACATGGACCACATCAAACCAGGGCAAGACTCAAATGGCAAGTAATGAAACATTTGGCTGGGTAGTAGCAGCCTACTAGTTGGATTAGAATAGATCAGAATCTGCCCAGCTATTAGTGCTTGCAACTTATTAATAAAAATACCAGGTTTCTGTGCCTTTATTCAGGAGCAAAAACAGACTAGAGTGGGTGTAAAAAAGACTGCAATTATTTGGGAGCAACAGGGGCATAGAAAACTCCTCAGAGAATTCTATTTACATCTGAGTGTCTTCATGCTTCGATGTGACAAGTGTAGCCACTGGCTTGGAGTAGCTTTGGTGGCCATCAATCATCCTGCATCCCAGCTCCTGACTTAAGTTCACCAAGAGCAGAGAAAGGCTCACTTACTCCCAGATAATCCATTTCGATACTGTCACTTCATACCCTGAAGGCGACAGGTAGGTTCCTCTGGTTGTCTAAAGAGTCAGTCACCTTTGTGACTGGACTGAGTCTCTCAGTAGAAGCCTGAAAGAACTGTGGGGCAGCATGTCTATCTTGTCCTCACTAGTGCATTAGGAGCTCCATGGTAAGCATGAGTCTTCCTCCTTTGGTTGGTGTTTGTTTTTTGGGTTTTGAAACAGGGCCTCCATATGTGTATCACTGGCTAGGTTGGAACTCTCTATTTGAGGCAGGGCCTCAAACTGATGGTGTTCTTTCTGTTGCCTTGCGAGTGTTGGGTCTATTATAGTTTGGGCTACTAGGCCCAGCTTATTGCAAAGATCTGATCTCCAAATCTTGTTTTGTTTTTTTTTTTTTTTTTTTTGGAGGTAAGTATCTTGCCCTTTCAGAGAAATAGATTCTCTATTATTCACAATAACTGATCCTGCCATCATGTTACTCAAGTTCCTAAAATCAGATAGAGGGCTCAGCTGTGTCTTTGCATTTCAGCACTTGGTGATTAAATCTAGAACCTTCTTCAGCTGAAGGGCACTATTTGCTTTGCTAGTGACTTACTGGAGTTCCCTCTAGGACCCTGTTGGAGCAGGGTGGAAGGAAGCACCCTTCACATTTTGTCTGGCTGTATTAGCACCAGAAGCTACATGGTAACCTGAATAAGCACAGGGGATAGAAAGACAGACATGCAGCATCCCACTGTCTCAAGTGGTTTAGACATTTTCTGACCATGTCAGACATGTTCCAAATCTGTCAGTTTATTTAAATTGCTGTGCTATGAAACATCACAGTTTTGTTGGTGTTCAATGACAATGTCAAAACTACAATATTTTTCTCAAAAGTTGAGGGGGGAGGCAATCGAAGAGTCTGAAGATATAGTTCAGTTGGTAGAGTGTTTGCTTAGCATAGCACACTTGAGGCATTGGGTTCAATCCCTAGAACAGCCTAAACTGTGGTGGCTCATTGTAGTGGATAGCCTCAGCCTTGTATTTTGATCCTAGTTCCACCCTCCTGGGAGGGGCTGCAGAGGAGGATTGAATCTGTACACAGGTGACGTCTTGTAAACCTTCTGTCCAATTAAAACCTGTAAAATAAAGGCTAGAGCCAGAGATTGGGCAGTAGAAGGGGAGGTGGAGAAAAGGGCTTAGGGAGGAGAGAGTGAGAGGAATTTGATATAAAAGGAAGCAGAAACAGCAGAAGAAGAGCAGAAGAAGTAGAAGTAGGATGAAGTTGAAGCAGAAGGAAGCCAATGATGGAGGAACCACGAGGCCTGGATGAACCGCAAGTTATAAGGGATCTCATAGCCGGGATTAGAATAGTGTAGCAGTAAACCTGCCCAATCTAGGCGTGCTATTTATACCATAATTATTGAGTTGTGTTTTCCTTTACTGGTCTCCTTCGGGTAGGAGATTTACAGCAACAAATTTGGGGTTTAAATAATTTCGTTCTACTACAGTTCATGACTGTAATCCCAGTACCGGGAGGTGAAGGCAAAAGATTCAGAAGTTCCAAGGCATCAAATTCAAGGCCAGACTGGAGTACATGAGATTCTGTCACACACACACACACACACACACACACACACACCACACACAGAGAGAGAGAGAGAAGAGAGAGAGAGAGAGAGAGAGAGAGAGAGAGAACAAAGGATAGCTGAACACACTGGTATAAAGCCTCAGTGATCACACCATCCTTGGCCAATCTCTACATGGACAGTACAGGGCTTAGCTGACATCCATGTGTTTGGTGACATATAGGCTCACAGGCTTCACACTTGTGTACTCATTTTGAGTCCTTCTTGAATCTCTTGCTAGAAAATGCTAGAACACCTTCAAGTTCTCCATTGAGCACTTCCTGGCTCTGTTTTTGGCTTCTTAGTGGAGGCTCTGATGAATGATTGAGTGGGGAGGGCGCCAGATTGATCCAATTCAGAACAGAACTGCTACTCTCTTCCACTCTAGACTTTTGGGTTATGTAATAAGTGAAGTCCAAAACAGTGACCAAGAAGAGATAGAGTAAGTATTTGTGGAGGAGAAGTGACCACTTGTCATCTAATTAGCTTGTTTCAAGATCAAAGAGAACTAATAGGCTGGCCCCAGGGGCTAAGAGAGACCTTGCTCTAAGAGGTACATTAAGCCAGATGTGGGGACATCAGATATGGGGGCACGTGACTGCAATCTCAGCCCTTGAGATTAAAATCTCACTGTAGTAATGTCAAAGAATCCCAACCAGTTAATACATTTTTTAAAACTTAACTCTTGTCACCAAAGTAAAAGGCATCCATGAATGAAAATAAGCTCCATCCTCTTCTGGCTTCTTCATTTCACGGCACATGTACAGGTGTCCAGGTACAGTGTCACTCAGGTCCCCAGTTGCGAATAGCCAGCTGAAGGTGCCTGAGTAACGGGTGACATGGTATTAGCTGGAACAATTGATTTTTATTTGTGGTATCTGCCTCCTAAGAAGTTGCTTGGTTCACAAAGTCAGAGGAAAATTAACAGGACTATAACAAGGCTCTTATTTTGACCCTAAGTGAAGGAGGAGACTTTCAGGGAGAATAGGGTGTGAGAAGTAAGACTTGAGAAACATGTGAGGACTGGGGAGATGGCTCAGCAAATCAGCTGCTTACCATACAAGTGTCAGAACCAGAGTTCAGATCTCCAGAACCTGTGTAAAAGCCAGCGTGTGTATGTGTGCATGCCTGTGCATGTGTATGCATATGTGCAGGCATGTGTATGTGACTCTGTATACACATGTGCACAAGCATGTGTGCAGGTGTGTGTGTGTTGGGCCTTCTGTAATGCCAGGTCGCAGGAGGAGAAGACAGAATCCCCAGAGCAAGCTGGCTAGCCAGACTAGGCCAAAACATTGAGCTATGTTGAGCAAAAAGAGCCTATCTTAAAAAAAAAAAAAAAGGCAGAGAGAGCAATTGAGGAAGATTACTACACATACATATGTAAGTAAAAGAAAATAAATAAATCTTTAGTAAAATTGAAAGTTAGTATACAAATAAAACAGGTGGCAAAGAGGAAGATTGAAAAGCCCAGCCCTGCCTGAGTCTGACTAAATCTGGTCCTAGACACAGACACGGAGGTATCCCCAGTGTCTGGAGGTAACCTATGGCTTATTATGATTCTAAAAGGATCCCTCCCTGGGTGGAGATTAAGATGCCAACGAGGCAATTATATAAATATATATATATATTAATATATGTGAAATTGTATGTAGAACTAAATGTAATAAAGCATGCCTAGAAAAGCCAGCACTGTGCACATAAGCCAAAGGGCCTGCACTATGCAAATGACCCCCAGAGATCCAGCCACATGTAAACCATCTGCTTATCAGACTTGAGAGAGCCAGCATCTGAGTTCGAGGCACTGAGTCTACCAAGCGAGTTCCAACCCCCACTACACAGAGAAACCTGTCTCCGAAAAAACCAAAAAAATAAAAAAAAAAAAAAAAAACCAAAAAAAAAAAACAACAAAAAAACCCCATCTTGCAGCATGACTGTTGGATGCTTAACTTTCTGTCTGCTCTGCCTCCTTCCTCCCTTGAAATGCATCTTTTCTAATCATGTCTTTTTGCAGATTCTCAAGTCTTTGTTTCTCACACAAAACACACACACCCATATATTATTATAATACACACTTTATAAACTAATATATATAATGTATATGTATACATTATATAAATACACATTCATACTGTAAAACAGCTTATCAATAATATGCATATTTATTGTTTTAAAAGATTGTTATTTATATGTGAGTACACTGTATTGTCTCAGACACAGCAAAGAGGATCAGATCACATTACAGATGGTTGTGAGCTACCTTGTAGATGCTGGGAATTGAATTCAATACCTCTGGAAGAGCAGTCATTGCTCTTAACCACTGAACCATCTCTCCAGCCTCCATATTGCATATTTAAAAGCGCTAAAATTCTTGTTTTGTTCTCGTCATGAAGAACTAATAAATGGTAAAGCTGACTGAAATGCCAGCCATTCTGATTTGATCATCATGCAAGGTGTGGACGTTTCAAAATTCACCTTTTGTCTCATCAATATGTTTGATTAATATGTGTGAGTCAAAATCTAAAGAAGAAGCCGGGCGGTGGTGGCGCACGCCATTAATCCCAGCACTTGGGAGGCAGAGGCAGGAGATCTCTGAGTTTGAGGCTAGCCTGGTCTACAGAGTGAGTTCCAGGACAGCCAGGACTACACAGAGAAACCCTGTCTCGAAAAAAACCAAAAATCCAAAAAAAAAAAAAAATCTAAAGAAGGGCCCAATGAGCTGGGTTAGCTGGAAAAGACACCGGCTGTCAGGCCTGAAAACCTGAGCTTGATCCCTGGAACCTACAAGGTGGAAAGAGACAACTGACTTCCCGCAGCTGGTCCTCTAGCCTCCCAAGGATGCCAGGGCAGTCCCACATCCATCTTCTTATGCTAAATAAGTAAGTAAACAAATAAATAATTGCACACCCATCTTCATATACTAAATATGTAAAAGCTAGTTTAATGATTAATTTTAAGGAACAGGAGACTGAAAGCAAGGTGTACCAGCCACTCCTTTCATCCCAGCACTGGATATTATTTAATCTATAATCTAAATTCAAGGCCAGCCTGGTGTACGAGCGAGTACTTGGGATGCACAGCGAAATCCTGTCTCAAAGAGGAGGAGGAGAAGAAAAAGGAGGGGAAGGAAACTGAGTCAGTAGAACTGTAGGTTTAAGGAAAGTCTGGGCTATATATAGTAAGACTTTATGTTAAAAAAAAACCCAAAAAACAAAAAACAATAAGCGTAGTGACTCACAACTGTGATCTTAGCACCTGGGTGGTGGAGCCAGGAGAATCAAGAATTCAAGGCTAGCCTCAAATCTATATAACAAATTTGAGGCTAGCTTAGACCACAGGACACTGATAGCTCAAAAGAAAGAAGAAAGGAAGGAAGGAAGGAAGGAAGGAAGGAAGGAAGGAAGGAAGGAAGACAAAAGTAACGTAAACCACTAGTTCCCCACTAATTCTACTAAGTATACATTTGGGCTTGTTGTTCCTAATATTTTAATTTTTTAAATGCACACACACACATGCTTGTGTGTATGCGTGTCACACATGTGGAGGTTAAAGGACATCTTGTAGGAACTGGCTCTTTCCTTCCACCATGTGGGATCAGGGATGGAACTCTGGTTGTCAAGTATAACGATGGCTCATATCTGTAATTCCAGCATTTTAGAGGAAGAGTGTCATAAATTTTAGGCTAGCCTGGGCTACATAGTGACTTCCAGGCAAGTTGGGTTACAGAATGTAACACTGTCTCAAAAATATCAAAATAAAACAATCACAACAAACCTAAAAAACAAGCAAACAACAACATGTTTCTATTCCAGTGAAAGACCACATAGAAACATAGTTACAATACAAATCTCATCCTTAACAGTGCCGATATCTGCCATAGGCAGGCTAGAGGGACAGATGGCAGGGCAGAGGAAGTCTGGAGGTCTGGAGGCCTGTTAGGGGCTGAGCATGGTGTTTTGAACCTTACTCGTTATTTTACTAGGTTTCATTACCTTGTTAGTATCACTCTGAGAGCTACCAATGAAGAGCCAGACTGGAACCATTTCAGCATTTGGTGTCATGGAAGGACATATAACATACAGCATTAAAATTAATTTAGGGGGGCAGGGGAGAGATCTGTTAAGAGCACTTGTTGCTTTTGCAACCACCTGTGTCTCTAGTTCCAGAGGTTCCAATGTCCTCTTCCATCTCTGCAGGTACCAGGCATGCATGTGGTACACAAACATACATGCAGGCAAAACACTCATACATGTAAAATAAAAACAGTAAATCTTAAAGGTAAATTAAAAAAAAAAACAAAAACAAAAACCTAAGAAAGGTGTCTTTGTCCTTTCTAGCTGGCCCTGGCATTTGCGTATCTTTGGTGTCTTAAGCAAATTGTTGAAGTGGCCATCACAATGGCTCAGCAGCTAAGAAAGTGTGTGCTGCTTCTCAGAGTTCAGCTCCCAGAACCCAGGTCAGGCAGCTCAGAGCAGCTTGTAACTCCAGCTCCAGGAGGTTTGACACCCTCTTTTGGCCTCTCTGAGACCCCCACCGCCACCACCAGATACACTTACATTAAAAAGAATAAGAATAAGAAAAGAAAAGAAAGAAGAAGAAGAAGAAGAAGAAGAAGAAGAAGAAGAAGAAGAAGAAGAAGAAGAAGAAAAGAAAGAAAGAAAAAGAAAAAAGGAGGAAGTAAATACACATATGGAAGAAGCCAGGCTAACTCAAGACTTCTGTGATATACACTCTGAATTTGATGGCCGACTGAAAGGTGCTCCTGAGGGGAACCATGCAGCGTGTCCTAAGCCTAGCGTGGAGCTCGCCAAGGCCTGCTGGACACCAGCGCTCAGCCGAGGAGTCTGGTCCAAGGATCCTAGCTCCCGCGGCAGTCTTGCCGAGGAAGCACAAGTGGCTGCTGCAGAGGCCTGTTCCATTCAAGCAGGAGCATGTGTCACTTCCTCCCTGGCTCCTATATAATTTCTCTGCCAAGGAAGAGGGGGTGGAAGGGATGGGAGCCTCGAAAGAATTCAGAATGGGTCTGGGTGTGGGGAGGGGAAGGGCAGGCCAAAGTGAAAAGCCAGTCTGAGTGGAAGAGTAGGCTTTACCCAGCTGTGGCTACACCCAGTTTAAAATCCCCAGCATATTTTTATTTCTTGGCTCCCTTTCAGCCTCCCTCTTAACTGCGCCCTCATCCCTTTTTAATCCAGTGCTGAGAGCTCCCTCCCTCACTCCTCCCCACTGCCTTCGCATCCTCAGTCTCTCTCTTCACTCTTGGTTGCATGGATTTTTTTTTTTTTTTCTGCAAAGCTGGGAAACATCAAGAACAGGCTGAATGTTTTCCTCTCTCTACCCACCAAAGACAGAGTCTTTGCCTCACCTAATAGCAATATAACTTGTGTATATGCTCGTGTACATGGACACACCCACACATACACACACCTACACACACCCACACCCCTACGGGATTCCCACGGGCTGGCTATTTTAGAGTACTGATTTATCCATTA
Organism: Mastomys natalensis; assembly: GCA_021653895.1. Taxonomy (NCBI): domain Eukaryota; kingdom Metazoa; phylum Chordata; class Mammalia; order Rodentia; family Muridae; genus Mastomys; species Mastomys natalensis. The sequence continues at coordinate 201,889 of JAJTUV010002051.1, forward strand.
GCTTTCTTCCTCTTATTCTCAGGAAAGCGATGGAAGGAAAGGGAAAAGTGGGGGCTGTGGCTCATCGGCTGGACTTCGAAAGGGAAAAGCCCAATGTGTTTCATGCTTCTTTTTTGCAGGTGGAGAAGACAGAGGGTCTGCGGAGATTACAGCACCTCTGCTGGAGTTGAGACAATTTCAGTGTGCTTAGCGTGGTAGTTAGGGTCCTGCCACAAATGACTCTTTGTACATCCTGGTTCTGTCAGGGCTTCTGAGGCATTTAAAGCTCTTCCCTGAATGCCACTTCAGTTGAGATCACTGTTTCAGCTTTTCTGGGAGCTGGTGTGTCACTCAAGTGCACGCTGAGTGTCACAGTTAGACACTCCTCTGACCTTGTGTATTTGAAGCCACCTAGGCATGGACAGTTTCCTTATTTGCCCTGTTGATTATCTGGAAGTAGCTGAGCTTTCCCTACAGGTTGGGGCAATCGGAATTGGCAAGGTGTCTGTCAACAGTTCTCACCTCACAGGCCAGTCAGCATGCATGGCATTGTTCACCTCTCAGAGCGGTTCCAGAGATACCAACTCCCTTCCCATCGCTCACTCGATACCACACACGCCCAGCCCAGGGGATCAGAAGAGCTTGGGTAAGGACAATTTCCTTTTCTGCTGATTCATTCCCTGCCACGAGATGGGAGGCAAGCTTACATTTTTCCCCCAGCTTAGGAAGGGAAGTGGGAGCCTTTTAAGGATAGATCTCTCCCAGGTGAGACCAAGTGTGGGCAGCTGCTTGGCACTTAGTAGGACTACATGAAAAAAATATATAATGCACTTAGGATGGCCCAGTGAGCCAGCTCAGAGTGTGTGGGGGAGGTGGCAGGGCTGGCTGGGAGCGGACTAGAGCTGGCCTGGAGGCTGGCATGCAAGGATGTGCCTTGTGGGCCAGCAGCATCACAGCAATCTGGCATTGATCCCTAATCTGCTCTGGGGGAGGGTGACTCAGATAAGGGAAGGAGGAACTCAGAGTCAGTGGCCTTTGCATTTAGGAGGCCATGGAGCCAGACTTCTGCTACAAAGATGGAAAGGTAGAAATTTAAAAAGATTAAAAAAAAAAAAAAAAGTCAGTTAGGCCGCAGCTCAGTTGTAGAGTGCTTCTCCTAGCTTGAATGAGGCCCAGGGTTCAGTCCCTAGTTCTGAAAGAAACAACAAGTATGAACAGAGAGAGACAAGGAAAACAAAAATAAAAATCTGTGTATTTTCATGTATATCAAGGTACCTTGAACTAGTTAAAATAATATGAGAAGGAAAATAAGGGTCCATTACAATATTTTGCTAGTGCCTGGATTTTTCACAATATTTTAAAAACCTGGCTTTTATTTAAAAAAAAAAATTCAATGCCCTATTGATACATTAATTATGAAAATCTCATGATTACTTTGTCATACTAAAGATTAATAGTATGGGCGTAAAATTATTTTGAAAGTCAAACTGTACACTAAATAAGATTTTCAACAAATTTAGTTTGAGGCTGTAGTTGCCTTTTGAATAATTTTTTTTCATGTTAGGGATTGAACTCAGGGTTTCACACACAATAGTCAAGATTTTACCACTGGGACACACCACAGTTGTTCTTATTTAATCTTTTGTTACATTACATACATACACACTACACACACAACACACACACACCACATATATATAATTTATTTTAGGTGTGTGAGTGTGTGCATGCATGCATCCGTGTGTGCGTATGTGTGCACGTGTGTGTATGTATGTATGTATGTGCACGCTGTGGAGGTCAGCTCTCTCCCTTCTGCCAGGTGGGTCCCAGGGTTAGAGTCAGGTTGTCAGGTTTGGCAACAGATGTCCTGACTCATGAGTCACTTCTGGACCTCTTGTTTTATTTTTATCTTTCATTTCTTAGATGTTACCTCGAAACTCCGGCTGCCTTTGAACTTGCTATCACTATGTAGCCCAGGCTGCTCTCACACTCTCTATCCTGCGGCCTCACCTCCTAGGTACTGACATTTGCCAATGTGTATAACCACAGGCTTTTGTCTTGCCACCACAAGGCCAGGACGGAAGAGGGCATTCAAAGGGTAAATGAACCAGAAGGATTTTATTTACACGGGAGGAAAGCTTCGAACAGCAAATAATGCTCTGAAACGCTCGGGGCAATGATATGCCAAACAAGGGGCTGGTGAGATAGCTCAGAGGGTAAGGGTTCGAGCCATGCCTCATGACTTGAGTTCAATCCTGGCTAATCACATAGTGGACGGAAAGAAGAGATCCTCCTCAAGAACTTCAGAAATGTTTATTTCAGCCTGTGTAGGCAAAGTTTTATATTCTACATGTAATTCGAGGTTCCTTTGTGGGAATTATAGAGACTCATTTCACATACATACTAACCAAAATTTGGGGAAAAATATTGCTGAAAAGCCTCACTTCCTTTAATATTTGTCTTTTCCTCTCTTTAAGATGGGGGTTTGTGTAGTCAGGAGGCCTCGGGTCACTATTAGTTGAAGCTGGCATGAACTTCTGATCTTCCGCTTCAACATCCTGTGTGCTGGGGA
>JAJTUV010002052.1:0-244900 GCA_021653895.1 Mastomys natalensis
CTTAGCTTTCTAGGGCCATGCTACAAATTCTAAGACCCACAAAAGACTTTAGATGTCCCTGGGGTTAAAAATGAACAAAAGGGCTGGAGAAATGGCTGAGAGATTAAGAGCATGTGCTGCTCTCCCAGACACCCAAGTTCAATTCTCTGTACCCACATGAGTGAGCTCACAACTGTTGAAACTCCAGAGGGATCTTGCTACTCTAGTATCTGTGAGAATCTGTACTCCTATGCACAGACATGCAGCCATAAATGCCATAAATGCACACACATACACACACACACACACACAAACACACTTAAAAATAATAAAACTAAGTATGTTTCTAACAGTGAAGAGAGGCATCTGTTGAATGAATGCAAAGAACTTACTTGACTCCCCAAGTGCCACTCCCTGATGAAATGAACTGTTGGCATAATGCCTCTACTCCAAAAATCAAATATTTACAGAGGACAGGCTAGGACCTTGACCTTGGGCAAGAAGCACAGATCACAGTGCAGCACAGAAGCAGCCCCTTAAGTCACTGAGTCCACTGGAAAATGGCTGCACAGTCATTGAAGCAGACTTCCTGATTATCATGGATGTTAGCCACTTGGCTCTGCTACTACAAGTCACTAACTTACTGACAGTGGTCCCTACCCTCCTATTGCCTGTGTAACTATAGGTTCCAACCCTGCTCTTAGATAGTACTGGGGAGGAGGGCCAGTCTAAGGGCCATACAATAGAGGCACAGGATAATGGGAGCAAGGGCTGAATGGTGCTAATCCATAAGAGGAGATGTGCACCCTTAGGTGACCTCAGTGTGAGCCTTCAGTGGTCTTTTTGAGTGAAGATATCATGACATGTCCAGCCATGACTGGGTTCCACTTTCATCTGGAAGGAAAGAAAAAGACTACGTCTGTCTGTTCAGCTTCTGCATGGAAGGCCATGGTGGTAACCTGGACCTCTGGGTGAAGCTATGAGGACTGAGCTTTGTAAGTGTGTTGCAACTGATGACCAGTTGTTCAGAAGAGAGGGAAGCTTCCTTCCAAATCCAGGAAACAGATTGTGATGGGTTTTGGCTCATTAAACTACTGAGAAGTATAATCTATGTGAAAGGGCAGCCCTGGGGCCCCCCTGGAGCTGGGCAGTGTGGCAGACTTGTGTTAGCAAATCAGTAGTCTATGTCTGCTCACCCTATGGCAAACCATTGTAATGACTCACAACGGAGACAGTCTGTTTGCCTTTCTGTTCTTCCTGTTCAGTTGCAGCATGTCCAGCTCTGTTACCCTTGGACATCGCTTTGCCAGACAATTTTTATAGTAATCTCACAAATTTATTTGTGTTCTGTGTCTGAAGACATATGGTGAATTTGGAATCACCCAGGAGACAACTCTTGTCATGTTTGTGAAGACTGCCTGAGAGGAAAGACTCTTCCTGATGGAAGCAGGTTATGGGCTTGGGTCCTGGGTAAACAAAAAGGAGCTTGTGAGGTGAGCTTCCCCCACCCCATGTCTCTCTGCTTCTTGACTGCAAACTCCTTTTAACCAGCTGCTCCACATTTCTACTACATCTTCAATTGCTGTGATAAACATTCTGAGGACAAACCACCGTGGTCACAGGGGATGGAGGCCCTGCTTGGCTTATGTTTTCTGATCACTGCTCATCTTGAGGGAAATCAGGCAGGAGCTCAAACAAACTAGAACCATGGAGTGTTGCATTTGCTGCCTTGCTCCCATTGTATGCTCAGCTTGCCTCTGTATATCATCCAGGGCCATCTCTCAGGGGTGGAACCACACAGAGGACTGGGCCCTCCCATATCCATCATTAGTCACAAAATGTCTCATAGACAGGTCACAAGATGTACTGATGGAGGCAATTCTTCAAATGAGGTTTTCTCTTCCTAGGTGACTCTAGTTTGCATCAAGTTGATAAACATTAAGTACCACACAGCTTTCCTTGCCATGATGGACCACATTCTCAGCAAACCTTTCTTTCATTCCTTAAGTGGCTGTTCTGAGGCATCTTGTCACAGCAGTGAGGAAGATGATGTAAGACTTTGCAGATGATGTATGATGTAAAAATGTTAAAGATGATGAAGATGATTGCAGACTTTGTCTCCTATTTCAAGCTTATCTTTCATTCTTAGATTTCCACAAGCTTTTCCAGGCCATTTAATATTTCCTTCTTTACTAGAGTAGCCTGCAGCAATACCTTCTTAGCTGTGGTCTTCATCCACTTCACCAACTCTCTCTAAGATGTGCCACTTAAAGACCAGGCCTTGCAGAGCTGTCTCATGTGCGTAAAGTGCAACATATTCTGTATAGAAACACAATGTTTATCATATGTCTTAGTGTACACAGTGGCTTAGAAACTATGGCTTGAATCAAGCTGTATCACATACTTCCAGGTCACTTAATTCAGGACTTCTGGCTCTTGATACTTCTCATGCTGACACTAGGGCTGGGTGATTCAGTGTCTCAACATTACAGAATTCTTGGCTTCTTCCTGCTCCATGTCTCCTCACTCAAGAGTGATGCCTCAAGTCTCCAACATTTTCAGGTATCCAGATGAAGATGTGAAAAATGACTGTTGCCTGATAATGACTAAGTAGATAACAATGAGTCACAGACATCTGAGCCCATGTGAAGACACTCACAGAGAGGGATGAGCAACTATGTCAGTGGGCAAAGTGATTGATGACCTGGGTCAGAATTTCTAACATGTCTACAATTTCAGCACTGGACTGGTAAAGATGAATGTGTCCCTGAAACTTGATGGCTAACCTTTCTAGACAACCAGTTAGCTCTGGATTCAATGAGAGACCTTAGCTTAAATTGCATACACCACACACACACACACACACACACACACACACAACACACACACACATGTATATGTAATATCTGACATCGATCTCTCTGGCTTCTGTGTGCAAATGTACAAATATGCAAATACCTAGTCCAACACATGCACATGGGGAACTAAAGGAGAAGAGAGAGAATGAGAGAGAGAGAGAGAGAGAGAGAGAGAGAGAGAGAGAGAGAGAGAGAGAGGAGCAAGTCCAGCTTGTTGACAACCGTCAAAATACATTGAACATTTCACATTACACTGAGGCAAAACATCTCTTTCGAGTGATTTTGGTGTGTGTCTGCATAACAACTCTTTCAAAGGAAAATGGTTTTGCTTGAAATGAAAATTTATCTGAAGGTGAAATGAGAGGATTTTATTCACCATCTCTTTGGAATCAGTCAGAATTCTTATTCTCTTGACAGGAGAGGGAAGAATGTTTTTTTCTTCATTTTTAATTTCTTCCCCACTTTTGGTCCACCAGGGATCTCGCAGATGCAGAATAAAGTATTACTATTCCACAGAAGGCAAGTAGAAAGGATGGATCCTTGGATCTCAGCTGCCAATGCCGTGTGGAAGGATTTCCCAGAGTGCCAACAAAAGGTTTTTCTTTTTACCAAAAAGTGAAAAAACTTCAGTTACCTTGCAAAAATCAAAGAGATATGGGGATTTGTCTGTCACTCAAAAGGAGTTGCAGGAATTGGGTATCTAGGGCAGAAGCTTTAAATAACTCACTCTACCTCACTGTGCTTATTCATATCCGCCAGACACAGGGATCTGGCTGGTCCTTCCACAGCTTTCTGGAATGACCCATGGCCAAGTGCCATGCTTGTGATGGCCAGTCCAGGCTTGGAGCTCATGGATGCTTTGCTGTGATTTTCATTCTGGGTGGGTGGTAGAAAAGCTCACTCTATTAGCTGTCCCTGTCCAGGTAAGGGCCAGGTTGCTACATGCTTATTGAAGAAGATATATATCTGCATGGAAAGTGGGTTTGGCTGTTTTGGGGATGAGGGTCCTGACAACCCCACTCTTTTCACATTGAGTGGTAGGCCTCAGATCAGGCCCCAAACAGTGACATGATTGCTATGAAGTCTTTTATGACTTCCTGTAATCTCTAAGGCAAGCCAACACCAATTGATCATTAGTGGCCTTCATTAGAACAGAGCACAGATTTTGGCATGGACAGAATTTTACACCAAGGATTCTTTCTGGATTATGAGTGACAGTGTAAAATCTGACAGGCTGAGATGAAGCTCACAAACAAACTAAGGCTGAGCTGTTTTGAAACCTTCCTGGTATGGTTGTGCAGTCTGTGATTTTACTGCTCTGAGTTGCTGACCACAGAGCGGCTGCCTGGAGACACGATATCAAGGAACTACTTAGGATTTTCCTTGACTCTTCCTGGCAGTGATAAGGACTCAAGCGTTGCCTCTGGTTTACCCATCACCTTTTTCAGAGCCTTGAGCTCTGTGAGGTCATGCCCTGTTACTCATGTAGCCTGTGGGACTATGTGGTTCCTGCAGGTCGCTACTACAGTGGAGACCAAGCAGGATAGCACAAGTGTGAAACCGGAAGGTGACCTCCACACCCTAGCAGCTTCCAAATATCATCCATTGCATGAGTCAGCTCTCCATCATCATGGCAGAGTCTAACCAAAGACAAACACAAACACAAGGAGCAAAGGTTTCTTTTGGCTAGTTTCTAAGACTACAGTTCAGTTAGTCTTGTTGGGTTTAGCCAGTGGTGAAACAGCACATTATTAGGAGAGTGACAGAAGAAGATAGAACAGAGACAGAGGTAGGCAAAACTGAGCTCCCACAATCTCCTTCAAGAACATTTCCCTAGTGTCCTGTCTTTATTTAAATATTACGCAACAGATATTTACTGGCCATCATTTGTTTCTGGTTAGGCAAAGTCAGAGAGAAGTCAGACAGACACAGCCTGTGGTCTGCATGCTTCTGTTACCATTTGACTCACACCAGGGTGTCTGGATGCTGTTCCATCCCATGGTGGGGGCTGTATTGGAAATGGTCAAGTATTGATGAAATGTAATGAGAGACCTCACCCACTAGGCAGTAGTACAGCATGGAGGGCAGAGGCAAGAACAGTACTTGGTACTTGTTTTCTCAAGGTTGTAAAGTCATAAAGCTTAACAGTTGAGTGGCTGCCTCCCCCCACATCTGGAATGTACCACAGAGAGATACCTGGGAAGAGCGGAGAGGGCTGTCCAGGCTTGTTGGTAGGCCAGGTAGCATCTGATAGTGGGCAGTGGCAGGACCTTGGCTCCTAAGCAAAGGGAAGAGTTCTTTGCTTTAAGGAAGGTTCCTGGACATGGGGGAAATCTATGTGTGGGTATTGATGCTTGGAAGCAATTACTGAAACCTGGAAGCCTGTGCTCTCCCTTCCTTCTCAAGGGTCCTGACTAGGTCCATTCTTCCATGTCTGTCTCTAGTCAAGTCTCAAGCATGTAGTCGCAACATTGGGATCTCAGATAGAGAAGTGGTTCTAATGCCCATAGAGATACCCTGCTCTCTCACTGGGAAAGAGGTCTTAACTCCCACCAATACATCTCCTACATGGAAAGCTATGATACTTCCCCTCACCAGTGGCTCATTCATCAACATTTCTGTTCTTATGGGTGTCTCAGCAACTCATACCCAGACTATGACTTCTTTCTTTCTTCTCCCTCTCCCCTCTCTTTTCTGTTTCTCTATCTAGTCTTTGTACTCACCAAGTGCTAGCAGGTAGTCTGCCATGTTTGATCTCTGATAGCACTCAGGTATTGATTTTGCCCTTCTTCTACATGACAACAATGCCTTATGTTTTCTAAACTCTGTGGGTGTTCTGCTCTGCAAATGCCTACAAAAGCATCCTATCACTCATTCACGAAACCTGGTCTTCCTACAGGCTACTGTAACTTCACAAGGTCACTGGGGTCATGGAGGGAGCATATCATGCTTCTTGTTGAACCAATATGCCCTGCCGAAGGTTATCTCCTGTGATTCTGGTTGGTAGAAGAATGGCCTCTGTCACCATTTTGAAGATGATCTTTCTGTTTCATCTTCCCTACATGGGGTCAGCTGCTTTCTTTCCAATGGACTTCTCTCTATTAGCTTTTCTTTATTGTGTCTTGGCTAAGAACAAGAATGCATCAGGCACAGACTCTGCATGCCTTGGTTCGTCTCTGTAGTCTTATTTTCTGAGGTCTTTGCTCTAGGCACTGTAATTGGAAAGGCACTTACCACTCCGATTTATAACCATTATTAATTTGAACTTCACATACTGTGTGTGAGCCTGGGAAGTCCCCGATCATTATCAATATTCTAACACCCACAGAAAAATTAGTCAGCCACCTTCTGTCTATAAATCCTCTGCTAGAGGAGATATCTGTTGCCAGCAAAGATGATCAGGATGTAATGGAAGCATTTAATGAAGAAAATGTTGTTCTATTTCTCTTCTTGATAGAACCAGACAACCAGGGTGTCAGGGTGGGGGGCAGCAAAGCTATGGAGGAAGGCTGCTCAAGAAAAGCAATATGTTTGCCAGGCTGATCGATAAGAAGATTAACTTAACCAAGCAGAAGGCTTATCAATCTTACTATTGATCAGTTTAGTAAACGTATTGGTGTGCTGGTGTAGGATGACAGGACCATCCCAGCAATACTTTATCCGGGCTTTGCTGCTAGATCAGGATTCTCCAATGTTGGCATGGGACCTTAGGCTTGCTGTGTATGTGATGAAGAAAGCTGCCTCTTTGGTTCCAATGCAAGATCAGCACCCAGGGAAGGGAATTTGCAGAGAGACTGGAAAAGGGTCCTGCAGGTGGGTGAGAGATACTGCACTGAGCCTCAGCCAGCAAGCCCCTGGATGCTAAATAAACCTCCATATACTGAACACTTACTGTGAGCTTTGAATTGATGAATGCTTGGTGAAAGCTCAAAGAAAATGATGTCAAGTTCCCATATTCACCAGAAGCACAGTAGCTGGACTTAAATAGATACTTAAACTTGAGTGTTGAGGATAGACTGAGTCACCACTGAGTGTTTATGAAATTCTGAAGCAGCGTTTTCGAAGGTTTGATACTTTTTGTTTATTCATGTATTAAGTACCCACTACTTTTGATGTCCAGTCTTTTGACTTCTGATGTCACACCAGTGGATTATACATGTAACTGCCATGCATGCTCAAGAAGAGGGATGGCCAGAATTAGACCACTGCATCTTTGGGACCTGAAGTCTCCCTTTGCTCTATGCTAAGTCAAAGCATGAAGGATAGAGTCTGGGTTTCATTACTTAAGATCATTGTTATCTGCAACTCAAGTGGTTTTCTTATAAATCTAAACTCCCATCCTAGTTAATTCCATAATTGGTCTCCTCATCTCATAAAGGATAAACACTTGGCCAGGGATCAATGGCCCCTTATCCCCTTCAGAGCCTTTGGAATGGCAGTTCTACCCTAGAGGGCCTGAGACTGTACCACACCTCTATACTGGAGACAGGACAGCACATGATGATCCCAGGGGGAGGGGGAGATTCCCTGATGAAACAAGAGACTTGCGAGCTAGCTCTCAACAGTATTGCTGGGGTCTGGAAACTCTGGTGAAAATTCCAGAGACATAAGACTCATAGTGTAATGTCATGTGGTGGGGCTGGATTAGAAGTAAAGACTGCTTGCTTCTCAGTGCGAGTGTTTATTACTCTTATATGATAATTACATTTTATCTGTTATATCTTATAGGCTTAGGCAGATAAAATGTAGGATAGCATATTACTTATTCATTCAATCAAGTTTACTGAAAGCTATATATTTTGCCTAATTCCAGGGTTTGGAAGAAAAACTAGGAGTGTCTGGGCAGGAAGAAATCCATTGGAATACCTGGGAAGGGAGTGTCTGAATAGTGAGAGGAACACAGGCCACCATACCAATTCATGTGGTCACCTTGGACAGTAAAGCAGGAATTAACCTGGTAGAGAGGAAGAGAAAAACAGATTTCTCTGCCAGCTAGCCTGGCCTGGAGTTTTCTAGCAAGATGCAGGAAGCTCCATGAAAGAACTGGATAGCACAAAAATGTACTCAGGAAGTTGGGACAGGTGATCTGGTGGTGACCCATGCAAAGACAAAGGTCCCATGGGGCATCAGGGAATTTTCTCTTGAGGTCAGCTTGGTCTGAGGTGGGTCACAGTAGGTTATTCAATATTGGAAAAGTAAAATAAAGACAAAATTCTCAACCACATACTCATTTGTGAGATCATGTTGTGTCCTTTCTGTTTGAGTCAACCCTAGGGTTGGAGAATGTCTAGGGCATTACCTCATACTACCAGTCAAGGAGAAGACTGTCTTCCTCATCTCCCTTGTGTTCTCTCTCTCTCTCTCTCTCTCTCTCTCTCTCTCTCTCTCTCCTCTCTGTGTGTGTGTGTGTGTGTGTGTGTGTGTATGTGTGTGAAGGGTCTAAGGTATATAACTTTGGTTTGATTTTTTATGCTAGAAGTTATAGATTCTGGTTTCAGCTTTGGAATTTAAAACTGTTCAAGGGAAATGCACTCACTTTGGTGTTTCTTGATTTAGTTGAGCAACTTTTATAAATTAATCATTATGCACATATTCAGTGAGGGAAATGAGTAACCCGAATCATTAAATACTCTTGGTCAAAAGATGGTGTTGCAACAATAAGGAGCCCATTCTGTGGATGGACTTGTAATGAGTTCTGATTCCTAGGGTTTATACTGGCCAGAAGGGCTTAAATCTCTAGGGTGGGAATGCAGAAGTACTGAATTTTAACACACTCTCTTCCCTGGTTCATACTAGTATCACTTAAAGAGTTAAGTCTTAGAGGGAGTCTATAAGGGAAGCTTGCTACAAGTTATTATGATCAATGTTTAGATGCTCCAGAGTATATATCTGTAAAAGCACATAGTAATACAACACACACACACACACAGAGTAGACATAGTTAGAGAATCTATACATACATAATAGACAGAGTTATAAAATCACACATACATAGTAGAATTAGAGAATCTACACACACATATAAGTTGTAAATCTCTTCATTTGGAGAACATACACTTCATGAAGATTGGGTTGGAATTTTGATTTAGACTTGCTTTTAACTCAGCACTGACCTGATAAGTAAGACATTATGTAATCAGACTGTTTCAGGAGAGTTAAATCACAAAACTCATTTGTCTTCTGTGAGCTCTACTGTGATCTGTGCCCTGGCAGGTGATGATGACGAACACAGATAGAGGAAACTCCCCAATGCCTCTGTACCTCCTTGTAGGTGCACCTGCCCTGTGAAGCTCCCTGGATGGCTTTGTATCAGGACTACAGGGTGAAAGCCAGTTAGAAGGGTTTATATTCCTGGAAGGTAATCCACAAGGCTTAGGAAAGCATGGGCAAAAACTTATGCCAGGATAGGCTTTGTGAAGCAAAGAGTGCTTCCATTAGTAAATCTGGTTTTTATATATCAAACTGACTATAAAGGAATGTAATCACTAATATCCTGAGTTAGATTTTGGGATCAGCATGAGCTTCTCAGCTGTCAGAAGTCTGAGCAAAATGGCCTGCTTTAAAAGATCAGTAGTGGTTTGTCCCAGATGCTACAGGACAAAGATTGGGCCATTAGTCTTAACTGGAGACTCAAGCTTGGACAAGTTCACTGAAGAGAGTAGCTGTAAGGTCTCTGACTTCTAGGTGACTAGATTCTGGTAAATGCTAGAATAAAAAGCAAAAGTGTTCTAACTTGATTTTAGTATGGGCAGCTAGGAGTGTGATGGATTCAAAGGCTTTACCAAGCCAGAGGGCAGGAGGCATGCTCACCTTTGTAGCTGATTCATATCCTGTCTGGGCTCAGACCCTCAAAACATTTATCTGCTACTCAGCAGCATGTGGAGATCTATGGCTCCTGACCCACTGATGGCCTTTTTTTTTTCTTCTGTAGGCTGTGCTTTAGCTGCTGCACAGGAAGGTTGGTACTTCCTCACCCCCAACAGGTTCTCCCCTGAGTCAACATCACACACCTATAGAATGGTTAACTGTGTTGACTGGGGAAGCTGCTGACCATAAACCCAGAATCTTTCTTTCTGCACAGAATTAATTGGTCATGAGGGCCCAGGTCTGTAACTTGGTCTCATTAGTTCCAAGTTTCACTTAATGGCCCAACTGACCCATATTCAGAGCCATTATCCTCATCAAAAGGTTAGATGAATGGCATCCTCCGTATTCCCCATTCATTAACATTTCCATCACGATTGATGACATTCAAGGGGCAGACAGTCTGAGGGGAACATGCTGGAAAGCTTCCTGAATTCCTTCCTATTGAACATCCCACATTTTATAATCTGCCCGTGCACAGCAAGTTCAAGACAAGAGATTGGAAGTCATTCCTTTGATATAGTTCATGGAGGCAAGTATGCCAGCTCTTCAGGCATGAGAAGCAGAGCACAGAATTTTGGAGACTGGCATCATGTAGCTTTTTCAGAAGTAGAGCAGCTTCTTTTCCCTAGATGTCACAGATAAGCTGAGAAGGACAGGAGCATAAAAGGAATTTACCTAAACACATCTGAATAAAACTGAACAAAAAATGAAAGTGTGTTCATTTTCTCATTCATTCACTAATCAATCAATCAATCAATCAATCAATACACTCCTGTATCTCTTTCTGAATACTTGGCATGTTGTTGAGTAAGCCAAAATACACATAAGGAGAGAAGACAGGGTGAGTGCAGTTAGCAGAAGTAGCTATGAAGCAGAAACTCAGATGTCATACTCACACCACTGTGTTCTTGATTTCTTGAACACTATCTGTCTGCATTCAGTGTTGTGTATAAGACCATGTGTGCTTTCATGTGTGCATGTATAGGTATATGTTCATGTGTGTCCATATGTGTGTAGAAGTCAGAGATCAACCCTAGAAGTCATTCTTCGGAAGCAGCCCATCTTTCTCTTTGGTAGTGTTTCTCAACCAGAACTTTGAGCTTGCCAAACAAACTGGTCTGGTTGACCAGTTAGCTACAAGAATCTACCATCCCTGGCATTTTACTCTGATGCTAGAGAAGTCAAATCTTCATGCTGTGCAAGAGTTCTTTTACCCACTGCCCTTATTCTGTGTCCTCAGAATTTTGTCTTCTCTCCTCCACAGCTCTTTCCATAGGAGCATATTGTGACCTCAACCAAGACACTGAGAAAGTGGACACACAATTGAAAACTGGTGGGGTGGAAAGTGGGGATTTCTTGAGCAGTAGTAGTATGATTAGTTACTATATCTCAAAAATGGACCACAATGTTTGAAATATTTTACATCGCATTCATACTAGAGGTTGCTATGAGTCACTAGAAAGAGAATTAATGCCAAAGTTAAGAACATGAAACAATAAGGAACTAGTTTGGATTGGGACACTTAGACTCCCTTCCTTGAAAAGGGGACATGCTTGAGAGGGTGTTCTGGGAAGAACCAGGAGATACATTTGTGTGGTGGCAGCATGAGCCAAGGAGACGACCTATCTATAAGGCAGGTGCAGCTGAGAACTCGGCTAATCTTGAGTTGAGATGATCCACTCAGGTAGATCAAAAGAGAGACTCATGGTATGCACTCACTGATAAGCGGATATTAGCCCCAAAACACACAATACCTAAGATGCAACGCATAAACCTCATGAAACTCAAGAAGAAGGAAGAAGACCAAAGTGAGGGTGTTTTGTCCTTTTTAGAATGAGTATCAAAAGATTCAACCAGAGCTCCCAGAATCTAAACCTCCAGCCTGAGAACAGACAGGGGCAAGCTGTCCTCTGAGAGGCTCTAACCAGCAGCTGACTCAGACAGATACAGACATCCAGAGCCAAACAGTGGATGGAGCTTGAGGACTCTTATAGAAGAATAGGTGGAAGGATTGTGGGCCCTAAGGAGATAGGAACTGCACAGGAAGATCAACAGAGTAAACGAACCTGAACCCTTGGAGCTCTCAGAGACTGAATCACCAACCGTGGAGCATACCTAGTCTACACAGATCTACCTCCATGGGCTGGACCTAGGCCTCCCTGCACATATGTTGTAAATGTGCAGCTTGGTTTTCATGTAGGTCTCAAACATCTGGAGTGGGGGCTATCCCAAAACATGCAGCCTGTATATGGAGTATGGTCTTCTAAAAAAAAAAAAAAAGAGAGAGAGACTCTATGTGCTTCTATCATCAAGGCAGTGGCTGATCAATGTATGACTTCAGGTAAAGCATGAAACACATGTGAGTATTTATCTAGTAGTGTTCCCAGTGTTCTCTTTATCTCTGAGGTGAGAATTGATCTAGAGAGCTTATGTTCAGTATAGGCATTTGTAGTGATGGCTTGAACATCACAGTGACAAATACACAACATGGAAGAACTTGAGAAATGGATTTATTGTGGCTCACAGTTTAAATATGTGAAGTCCACCATGGCAGGAGCCATAATGGCAGAAGCAGCTTGTTCCTCAGCTCCTTCTCCTGCACCATGTCTACCTGTATGCTGCATGCTTCCTACCATGATGATAATGGACACAACCTCTGAAATTGTAAGTCAGCCCCAATTAAATCTTGTCCTTTATAAGAGTTGCCTTGGTCATGGTGTGTCTTCACAGCAATAAACCTTCACTAAGAGGGTGATGATAAAGATTAGCTATCACAGGAGGTTACCTTGTTGGACAGTCTGTCCTTATGGGAGTCGCTCTTGCCATATCTCTGTAAATTATTATCACCCAACTTCTGTTTGAAATTTCTATATTTTTCTGCTACCTCTAGGTAACTGGAAAAGCTGAATGTTTTTACTTTTTGTTATTGCTTATTTGTTTGCCCGTGGATCTCTCAGGTGTGTCTTTTTTATTGAGATAGTTATATCTGTATTTAAGAGATAAAATTTTCACCTCTGGCTGAAGTAAATTCAATGGGTAACAGTGGGAGAGGTAGCCTTTGTTTTCTCCTGGCATGGAAGCTTGTATTTTTACATTTTTTTTTAAAATAGACAAATGGGGACACCATGTCCCTCCTTATCTTTCAGCTAAATAGAGAGCTCTGATGTCACCAAAGCTTATCTGAAAGAGGAACTAACAAGTAGACAAGGAAGTAAACCCTTTGTACAGGACCATAAAAGGCTCTGCTGCTCCATCCTAGCATTGACCCCTCAGGTAACTCTCATCAGAGAGTATTTGTAAAGGAGCCCTACCATAATGATGCCAGATTCACCTGTCAGACACATTCTAAGAGTTAGTACAACCATTTCAAATTTCTCTGTGCTAAACATTCACCACCTCTTAATGATCAGATGTCACCATGTTTACAGGTGACAAATGCAGCCAGACACAGTGAAAATCATCCTACCTATGTCAGATGATCCCTTGAAGCTGGAATAGACAGTATATAGGTATATAGGTATATAGGTATATAGTATGTATATAGGTATATAGGTATATAGGCATATAGGCATATAGGCATATAGGTATATAGGTATATAGGCATATAGGCATATAGGCATATAGGTATATAGGTATATAGGTATAACAGGAGCTAGAAGCCTGTTGCCTTTTTCCTGGAAATTAAAACTCCTCAAACACAAATGAATGATAACTTCTGCCTTGTGGACAAATGTATCTGCTACTCCAGTCATGCTTGGATGGTTACACAAGACACACTGGGCTTAAGATTGCTGCAGGAGAGGAATGGCCACACCCTCTTTGCAGTACACATGGGCTAGAGAGAACACAGAAGGAAACTTCGGGTCTCATGAACCAGATCTTAATGATAAAATAAAGCACAAACTGCTCCATTAACTCTGTCTCTGTTATCACTAAGATGAGGAAATTGGAAGATGTGATCCTCAAGATGTCTTCCACTTTGAAACCATCTGGAATATGTCATCATTGCCAGTATCAACATCACCATAAACACTATCACCATCATCATCACTATCATCACCATGACCATTTTCATCACAACCAACCTGAACATCACCATAAATGTCATCACCACCATCATCACTATCATCAGTGTCAACATCATCATCACCATGATCACCACCATCACCACCATCATCACCATCACAATCATCACCTCTTATCAATTTAGCTATCTACTGTAGAAACTGACCACTAGCATTATTCTGAAAACACTGTCCCTGAATATTGTGTCTCTAAATCCACACTTAGAGCAGTGTAGTCTCTTTGGTTCAAGAGGTGAGCATTGACAACAATGGTCTCTGCTGGGTTCTTTTCTTATCCCATACACTCATGAGATTTCTGACACTGCACCTGACATAATGGTGTGATACCATTTCTACCTTACATGTTCTGTAAGAAGATTCTGCTTGGTCAAATGCTCACTGGGTAAGTGAGTGTTGCCATGGTTACTTCAAATTGTCAACCCAACTCAGTTGTAGGGTAGTGAGAGAACTGGTACAATGTGTGTAAGGGTGATGTGCGGGGGATGTTGGTATCTGTATGTATGTTTGTGTGCTTGTCTGTGTGTTTCTGTGTGTGTGTGTGTGTGTGTGTGTGTGTGTGTGTGTGTGTGTGTGTTTTCCTCAGCTTCTGTTCCTTTGGGCATTCCAATATATGGCATTTGGATCTGGGAAGATAGTTCAATTGGTAAAGTGAATGCTGCATGAGAACCTGAATTTGAGTCTAGCCTTTGTCTAAGAAGCCAAGCAAAGTAATGCTTAAAATCCCAGTTCTGTGTGGCAGAAACAAACTGATTCTTAAGTTCACAAACAAGCCAGCCTAGACTAATCAAGGATTTCCAGGTCCCAGACAGAGACAGTGTCTTAAAAGCTAAGGTGGAAGTGCAGGAAAGATGGTTCATCAGTTAAGAGCATCTGCTTCTTCTTTAGAGGACCAGAGTTAGCCTTCAGGACCCTCAGCCAGAGGCTCACAGCCACCTATTATGCCAGTTGCAGGGGATCCCTCTCCCTCTTATGGTCTTTGCTGACACTGCATGTGTACAGTACACATAGGGACAATCAGGGACACACACACACACACACACACATACATAAAGGAGGAAAACATATAAACTAAGTACCAGAACTTGATGGTAAGATCCTACCGCTGAAGATAACACACATTTTGGCCATAGGACATAGAGAAATCAAGCTGGTGCTGAGCTGAAACCACCTCTCCATCAGCTACTTCTCATGGTGCCTGAAAGTGCTCTGCAGGCTGCCAGGGAGAAGAGTCATAAAACAGTCTTATCTAGCCATGAATCTTGTAAGGTACAATAATGGCTTGCCCAACAGTATACCCTCTGTACAATAATGGTGCGAGTCTTAGGGGAGTAACCAACTACATGCTGATTGAATTTGAGGCTCATCCTTTATGGTAGAAATTCATACCTGGTTCTGCCTAAACATGGTCAAGAAAGAGCCTGTGGCTAGGGAAGTCACAAGCACAAGGGGAGAACCTGCTACTGTTCTGATGAATGGTTATGTTGTCATGTTGCCTTTAAAGACTCATTCGCGCTCATAGATGAGTGTGTTGCTTTCAAGCTTCATCAAAGAGCTTTGTACTGATGCAGGTAGTAGTTAATGAAAAGACTGACAACTAGCTTGTTAGGGGCAGCCCTGCTTATACACTGAAGGCCTAAAATCAGCCATAGGCCTAAAATCAGCAATAGGCCCGACATACATGTCTGCTAAACACAAAGTCTTGGGTCTCTGTGGAAAAACACTGAAACAGATAGCTATAAGCTATTGTAAACAGGCAGCTTTGGTGAAAAATTGCCAGGCTTGATAGTTATAGACCTTGTAGATAGGTAACCTTGGTGGATAGTACCAACTTAGATAAGGACAAGTGAATCATAGGCGGAGTCATAGTGATTTGTCCCCTGAACCTTCACCCAGCTGACACTCTGTTCTGGAAGATATCTGTACCCCCGCCCCCCCTAAACACCTATGCTCCTGCATCATCCCCTTCCCCACATCCTGCCTTTTTGTGTATATAACCCATGTGTGAAAAAGTAAAAATGGCTATTTGATCAGACTATAGACAGATCACCTTCTTTGTGTCAGCCTGTCCCCCACTTTCTCTTTCAGGTGATCTCCCCAGCCCCCTGTTTGATGCTCTACTGGACAGGACACTGGCTGAAAGTAAGTGATGGTGGAGTGCTCTGTCCATAGTTATAGGAGAACTATAACACCCTTTAAAGAGAGGTGTACATCCAAACAAGTGTTCTGGACCTGGTAGAGTAGCTGCACTCAGAGGCTCATTGTGGCTGTGAGTTTCTGCACAGGACCTGCACAAGATTGGACCTGTCCACATTCACAGGGACAGGGAGAGTCCCATGGGCCCCACTCCTCCCAGGGACTACTGGCAGTTAGTGATTACTGGGCTGGCCATTTTCTCTAGTTCTGTAGCCACAGGTAAGTTTCTCTTACTAAAATCAATGGCCTCTCATGTCTGAGAGGAAGGGTTTCAATGATACAAAGAGAGAAAGGATAAGGTAGGCATGTAGATGAAAACAACTAGAATTAATTATCGAAGTATAGAGACTAGCAAACAATAAACAATAAATGTTTTAAATATATCATTGCCAAAGTATGTATATTGTGCACATAGATACATATGTACACACGGAGGTATATCTGACACTGGATGTGGTGTGTGTGTCTGTGTGTGTGTGTATCTGTGTGTGTGTGTTAAATAAGCCTGGGTCTGCCATCCACTCAAACCCATCACCACCGGTGGAATAAAGACACATTGTACACAGTATGTTCTCCTAGTTGGGCTGTACTGAGCATCAGTCTGACATTCAGGTCTATGGCAATAGTTTAGTAACAAATATAGCACCAGCTAGCAAATAGCAGCAGCAGAGATGAATACCTGCTTGTCACTCCTCAGCCTGTGGAAGCAATATGGCATTCTCACAGTCCTTTGCCATTGATTAACAAAAGGGTGACACTGGTGCTGGGATGCTTCTAGCTCTGAGGTTGTTAGTTGCTGGCAATTTCAAACGACTCAATATTCTGTCTACTATATTGTTATAAACTCAGTAATCAACATTACATGTGTTTGTGTGTGTGTGGTGTGTGTGTACTTGCCCTAAGAATAGATTCATGGGGAGGTTTTGGGTGGTGGGAGACTGTCATTTCTTTCAAATGCAGAGCTTGTGTGAAGGGGCAAACACATAGTATTTACACTGCAGTGGGGTTGCATTAAGATTTGTACATCGAGAAGTTTCTACTTCATTATGTATGCAAGGGAGAAAAACTATTCAGCTCTGTATTGTGATTGGTATACAGTGGAGTTTAGACTTATTCCTCCACATTCATAAACACTTTCAAAAGAGAAACACACAGGCAAGACACCTGTCTATTGTCCCATTGTTATCAGAGAGCTTTGTAATTAATTTCATCAGAAACTGGATAATTGAAAATGATATTAGTAAACTGGAAGTATTGTGATGGTAAAAATTAACTCATTTAATTTAATAAGCTTAATGTTGCTCTGATTCTACATATATGCATGTGTTCATAGGAGTAACTATTGTGATTTCTCCTGGTGTTCAAGAATATGAGATTTCAATGAAAGCATACTCCTTAATTCACAGAGATAAACATATTTGGATACTGTTGATTGTTCAGTTTATAAAGCCTGAAATAAATAGATTTAGTGGATGTTATTATGAGTAAGCCAACTCTGTATCATGGGAAACAAGTGCTGAAATCTGTACTACAAAAAAAGTCAGTGTAGGTAACTTAGCCATGTCTGTCTCCCACAGATTGAAACAAATCTGCAGCAGTGTCAGGACTCTCACTAAACTGTGGGTTCCTCTAAGGTGGCCTTTCCCCCTCCCCCATGTATGAAGGAACCATACTTTCCTTGAGTCTTAGCACTAGCTGCTCTCATGCATCCATTTCTCTACAACCCCAGTAATCTCTCCACTATGCTTGAAGGGCGGAGTGCTCCATTCCACTCTGTACTCCTTGCTGTCTTCCCTCCTTACATTTTGGATTGGGTACATGTCTCTGGTATGCTCCTGTCACACAGGAGCTCTACTCTGTCCTTTCTGCAGACTCCCCTGGGATGCTCTGGACACTCAATCCTGACATATCCACTGTGTGCAGGGAGGGACTGTTCCCTTTCACTCTTTCCCCACTGCCTCTCTTCATTCTACCTTCTTGAATTTCAGTTCTTAGTGTCAATGTCATTCCTTACAGAGTAATGTCTCTTCATTCCTCTATTGTCACCTCTGCCATTACTGCTAAGAATGGTCTGTGTGGTGAATGACTGGTTCCTATGCATTCTCTCCATTTCTCTGCCCAGTGCAGCTACTGAAATATGTCCCCATATTTATATTGTGAATAGGATCTGGGCAACTGGTGATTCTTAACTGAAAGGCTAGTTTAAAAGACTGAGAACAATGAGCTCAGAATTACAGCAGATGCAAGGTGAGGAGAGAAGAGTCTCGCCCAGGAGAAGGCATGTCTGGAGCCTTCTGGAAAGCTTGTCTCCTTGATTAGTGACATTGGCATAAAACAATACATTTATGAACATGCTAGTGTTGATTAAGCTGAACAGCCAAAGAGAGCCATATCATTAATGCTCAAGCAGACATCAGAGCAGAGGACTCAAGAGAGCACAGGGTATGGACACCTGTGACCACAGGCATTCTACCAAGAGATATGTCCTTAAATTCCCATTAAGTACATGATGATTTATGTGATTAGGGATGACCAGATGCCCCAACCAGGAATCTTTCAAACACACAGAGAAGACAATAAGAAAGACCACAATTTACTTATGTATCAGAGTCACAGGGAGGTTCTTCATAGCCTCAGCTTTTACCTTTACTCCAAAGTTGGAGTCTCAGACAACACAGTCAGATTCCCTTCAATTACAGGTTATCACAGCCTATGAGAGATGGTTACTCTGAAGATTCATCCATTAAGGAAGACTATCAACTAAGGCATCTATAAAACATACTGAATAATTGCAAAATGATCGAGAAATTCATTAGTCCTTGGTATATGAAAAAATGAATGGCAAGTAATTATTTTTTATTCCGCAGGTGGTTATACAATCTGCTATATGGTAGATATTGATATAGATGCTGGAGGTGAGAAAGAGATCAGGAGACCCTCCTCTGTTGGACCTTACATTCAAATAGGGTAATCGTGAGAGCATTGTCCCCTGCAGTAAGAAATCCAAGCTACCTAATTATAATTATAATTCACTGACTTCCACCACAGCAATATTTGTATCAAATCATGCTCCATCAAAGCTGGTGCTGTTGATTTATAAATGCTCACTGGACTTCTGCAAGCTTCTTGGTACTGGGTTTAGCTGTGGTAATACGATGGACAGAGATTCTGGCCTTTGTGGTATTTTGCAGACCTTTGCCATTCTCTGTTGCTCAGTCAAATGGGATCCATTGACTAGAGTGGTGGATGTCCCTCCTTAGATATGTAGATGAGTGTCTCATCTGATGGGGGTGGGGGATTGTGGGGTGGTGGTGTGTGTGTGAAGTGTGACTTTAAAACAAGCTGGAGTTAGGGTACTGACATTGTCCCTTGGCTTCACTTCTATGGTATCCCTTATCTTAGTGACAAATACCACATGATCACATGGGATCATATGGAGAACCTCATAGTCCTAAGGAACTCAGCCCTCTCCATTCAGAAAAACTACAGTGTGAGAATTTAACCTCTGATAACTCATGAGGTTAGTTTAAATAAATTGGGAATGGAACACAAGTCTACCCACATCCTGGTTCCTGGACTCTAAACCTAGGAAAATATTATGTTGCATGGTCAGAAGAAGTGAGGAGATTGTGTGTGGAACTAAGAATCATGTTTGATGAGCATCTATGAGCCAGTGAGCCCAACATCATCATAATGGTTCTTAGGATAGAAAGAGCATGGCAGGGGAGGTAGTTAGAAAAGCAGATGGAACATTGGAGGGGTAGTTAGAGAGGGGATGTCTGATGGGACGTAATGGGACCATGCTAAAGGACAAAGGGTGTGAGTGTATCTCAGAGCTGAAAAATGCCATAATCCATTTTACCTTGGGAGCCTCTGGACTGGAGTGCCAATACCTGCATGGTAGCTCACTGAGGCTCATGCTCACGTCTGAACTCCTTGAGTATAAGATTAGCAGTCCAGGCTGTATTAAGCTGCTAACATTGTGGAGCTATTATGTCAGAAACAAGATGCCAAGGAAGTGAGGTAGGCAATTTCCCCCAAGCCCTGTTAATACGGGTAGATTCTAGACTTCAATAGTTATGTCTCCCTTTGCAAACTTTAATTACCTTGTTTTTCCTAAAATATTTTTATTGCGATTTTTTCCCTCTGAGAATTTGTCCCTAATTCTGAGCTTGTCCCATGCATACACCTCTTCTGCCTGCATGCTGTAGCAACAGCTCTAACTTTCAGTGACATGAGGGACAACCACTGCACACTGCTGCTACCCAGCTCTTTCAAGGAATTGCTAGCATAGTCAGTATGTTCTAAGAATTTTTGGGCATCTTCATATTAAAGAAACTGTGTTATAGACTGTAACACAAACATCACATTTTCTCTCATATGCAGATCTTGGAGATCACCCCCATCTCTCCTCTCTCTCTGTGTGTGTGTGTGTGTGTGTGTGTGTGTGTATGTGTGTGTGTGTGTATGTGTGATGTGTCTGTGATGTGTGTGTGTACGTGTGTGTGATGTGGGAATGTGGAAAATCTATGGCATGTAGATGAACAGCAAGCATCTGGGAGGAAGAATAAAGTGGAAGGAAGGAGAGAGGATGAGAGAATATGCATGATATACTTGAGCAAAATTATCCTTACTAACCTTGTTTGTACAAAAACGTTAGGCAGAAGGGTTATTAGGTATCTGAGCATTTTCTGTGGAGCTGAGAGGCCATTCCAAGAACAAAATAATTCTGGGAAGCTCTATGCACCCCTAACCAGAGTCTGTGACCATGACAAGTCTCTGACCCCTGTGTATGAATTCAGGCAGCTTAGAGCTTCAGAAGCAGCAACCCTCTCCATAGAGCCGTGTAAACTGCTGACTTGTAATTGTCATCTTATCTTTCATTGGCTTTGACAACAAACCAGTTTAAACCTCAGGTTGGAAGAGGAAAGGCTCCAGTTTTACTTAATCTGAGCCAGCATGAGTAAGGTCAACCACTGCTACCACTTCACTGCATGCCTGGGACACCAGAGCCCCTCACTGTAATGGCATGAGTACTTCTCTACATCTATTTGCTATCAGATAATCCAATAACTGATTTAAAGACCATAGTAATATAAAAGTTCATTGAAATATAACACAAACCCCAGAGCCATCCAATGGACTGTCACCTTCTGGCAAAACCCATGGTCCTCAGAGAAGACTGGAAAATTCCTGTTGATCGCTCTTGCAGCACCTGTCCCAGCACACAGGTAAGGGCTCCGAGAAACATAAGACACTTGGAGAACTGTGAGGACAGCGTGGTGACTAGAGCTGGGTAGCCCTGGATGCACACTCCAGTGCTTTCCAACAGACTACAGAAAACACTTCATCAGCTGACAATGCATTTTCCCCTTAGCACATGCTCCTGGAGTACCTCACTATGAAATGAGATTCTAATCACCTCACTAGAGTCCCAGTAGCCTACTGCCATGTGCACCTGAGACTGTGTACTGCAGGCCTTCAACCAGTTCTACTCAGAGGGTCTGTGTCTCTCCCTTGATTTGGGAGGAAACAAATCCAGTTTCATTTTCAGATGCAAGCAAGAGCCAACTTCATGACAGTGAGTCAGGGCGGGTATGCAGATTCTTGTCCCTTCACTAAACAAGAACTGAACTGTCTTTGTAGGCAGTACAGGGAGGGCAGAAATCAGAAGCAAAACATAATGAACTTTGGAAAGGTCAGCTAAGTAAGTAATCCACAGTAAGTTCCATCATGGAGTTAGAATATCATTTCTTACAATCACATGAAAAGAAGACAATGTCTCTCCTGTGTGTTTATGTCTCCCGAATTATGAAATCCTGAAGAGTACCTGATTGTTAGTCTTCTACTCTTAAGATTTTTGTTGTGATACTATGTCAAAGTTCAGCTTGGCTTTTGATCGATTATTGTTGTCTATTCATTCATAAAATCTCAGAAGTTGGGCTGCATTTCCCTGTGCAGTGAGTGACTCTTGTCCTCCAACAGCCTTCTGTTTGGTCAACACTGTTTTATTTTCACACATGGAAGCTATAGTGGCTTACACAACACAGGAGGAATGGGTGTTGAAGAGACCATTGGGAAAGAAAAGATAACATGCTCTGTTCCATGCAGACCATCGTCCTCTAAATAATAGCTGCATATAACTTAAAAAATGTAAGAGAGACAAGGAAGAAGGATGGATGTTTCTACCCCCCTCAGGGCACTGCAACCTATTGAGTGATTTATTTGAGCTGTTGTTATTAACAAGTAGATTTTTTTAAGTGATGAGAAAAAGCGAAGAATTACAGAAATCCAATGCTTTCCCAAATCAATCCTATTTTCCCAATGATTAGCTTTTCCCTGCGTCCTTCCCTCTGTTTGATCTTGAACAACAGCCGTGAATTCTTCTGTGGAGCTAAAAACGATCTGTGAGTCCCAAGTTCTATAGTATGGCCATCAATGTGAGCAGAACGAAGACAAGCAAGCAATAACCATCCCCATTTAAAGAAGGCAGGCGCCTCCTCTTAAGGGGACCACCACCCCATGAAGTAGGCAGGCTTGTGCTTTATTACTTTGAAAAAACATCCTATCAAAAGGTTGATTGAAGAGGGCACAATTCTTATAGTCAGGAAGAAGGGCCTGCCATGAGCAAGTTAGTCCAGTCAGTCGGAAGGAACATGGAGATATTTAAACAGCTTCATTGAACATTTGCTGTATGCAAGTTTGTCCAGAGTAGAATGGAGCTCTGTCCTGTTTAGCAAGGACTCAGTCAAGCGGACCCTGGGGAGGAGAAAGCAGTTGAAGTAGACAGGAGCTGTGAGCAACTGAACCCAGGTCAGAGTATCAGAGTTCTAGAAGACCTGACATACCAGAGCAGGCAGAGGGAGGCATGAGTGAGAGATGGTGTAGTCTGTGGAATACCTAGAGAAGGTCCTTCACAGCTGTCAGGGGGTTTGTGGTTACCCAGTCTTGTTGTGGAATGGGGATATCCCAAGAAATTTGCCTTAGAAACTTCATCTCCAGAGTCTTACATTGATGGTGTTTGGAGGCAGAGCCTTTGGGACGTCAGGACTGTAGGGCCTCTATAATGGTGTGAGAGATTTCCAAAGCAGGAGAGACTCGAGCTGCCTCTTGCTCCATATCTCCATGTGATATCCTCCACCATGCCACCATGCTGCAGATCAACCTTTGTAGATGATAAACATGTCAGACCTCCATGTCAAAGCATTCTAGATTCCCAAAGTATGAAAAATATCAGACAGATATAAAAAGACCTTCTCCTTGCTGCAGAAGATGAAGGACCGGGGCAGCTACACAGAAATACAGGCACAGGCTGACGTGCAAAATACGTGCATTCATCCTTCTCAGGCTGACATGCAACACACATGCATTCTCTCTTCTCAGGCTGACATGCAACACACATGCATTCTGTCTTCTCAGAAGACAGGCTGGGTCCTCAGCAGAACACTGTGTAGTTACCACCACTTCCATGTCACTTCTTCAATCCACTGTGTTCAGTGTATGTTGAGGCCACATCTCATGTTGAAATAGGATTCATCTCAGCAGTACCATGCCACTTGTGAATGTTCAGCTTGTGACCACACTACTCATTCCTTCTCCTTCCTCTCAACTCCTCCAAAATATGCTATCTAGTCATGCAGTCTCCTCTCTAGGACAAGTACTCTGCAAAAACAAATGCTCATTTGACAGACATTAAGGTTAAAGATATAGAGAGAATACACACATGTTAACTTGCCTTCTGTAAATACTGAAGCTCTTAGATGTGAGAAACCCAAATCCAGAGTCAATGCATGGAAGGGTATTCACAGGCTCAGTCAATGCCTGACGTCACCCCTTCATCACGGTCCCCACAAGATGGAAGCCATGTTTACTAGGAAAAACAAAAATGCTTCCTTTATGATATAGGACATTCTAGTAGCTGTCATCAGCTATAATGACATACCAAGCTGTCATATTGCGTATGCTTTATTCAAGCCCAAGTGTGCTTAGCTCCTAATATTGGCATTGACTCAAATCCACATTGGGAGTCAGGGACCCAATGTCTGGGTTTTGGAAACAGCAAATCATATGTGGGTGGACACAATTATCACATATTCCTAACCATAGCTTAGACTCCATATTCACATGCACACTCTGGAATAGAGAGATTTAAAAAAAAAAAACAAAAAAAACCTGAAAACAGAATGGCAAGAAGTCTTACCATCAAGCCTGAAGAACTAAGCTCCCCACTCTTATAGTGGAAGGAAAAAAACAAAAAGGGGACCCTCTTACCTCCACACTTTGTTGTGGCAGTGTACACACACACACAGAGAGAACATACATATACTCAATCATACTGATACACATACACAGTTATACACAAATACACATCACACACATTCATTCATACACACACACATATATACACATATACACACATATACCACACACATACACAATGATACACATACACACTTATACACGAATGCACATCATACACATACACACATATACACTGATACACAAATACACAGACCACACACATATACACATACACACTTATAAACAAATACACACCACACATATTCATTCATATACACATACATATACACTTATGTACTTATACACAAATAAACACCACACATACACACACACTCATACACACATGCATACATAAACATCACAAATATACACACTACACTCATACACTCAAGCATACACACACACACCACATATATATATTTTTTAAACATCAGGCCCAAACATAGGAAAAATGGAAAAACCAAAACCAAAACCTTAATGTCCTGTGGGAAACCAGGCTCAAGAAGAGCTCACAATGTCTGTCCAGAGGACTGATTCTACTTGCAGCCAGGAATCTTCCCTGAGTCACTGAAAAGCCAGAAGCAGGTGGTACATGGATTTATTCTAAAGGTACTGTGTAGTTCTGAAGCAATCTTATTCACAATGAATGTCTGTCTTCACTTAGAGAACAGCACAAGGTGCACCATGGGCAATGTCACAAGCTGATAAAAAGTAGAAAGCCCAGATCCCGGGCCTGCCTCCAAGAGGCAGGGCAATGTTTTTCTAGTGCCCCTGTCCTGAGAAGCCTGCCCCAATCATCAAGAGATTAGAGAGGGTGGGGCCTGTGGAGCCTTCTCACCTGCTTTATCTGCAATTAAACACTCTAAAATCAGAACAGGTTTTTCTATCTGGGCATTGATTTTCCCAGGTATGTTTAAATTTATGTTGCTTGCTAACTTGTTTGTATAAATAGGCAAAGAAAAGCCCACAGATCACTCTGCAGAGTCGAGGATTTATGCAACATACTGCTGGAAAAAAAAATATTTCCTGCTTAAAAAAAAGTAAAATAGGCAAATTATAAATTGCCATCATGACACAGTAAGGCAGTTTAACTTGATTTATCCAGGACGTCAAGGTTTTAGTGAGCCATTAGGCAAGGGCCTTATTTAAACATTCGTGACCCTAGTCTGGGTGAGAAGAAACAGTTAAACTCATCACCACAGATGAAGAGGAACTCAAAGGACGTAGAGCCCAATTAAACACTCAACACTGCTCCCTCATCCCCCCGGAACCTGTGTGCAGCATGGCCTAGAAGCTCTGAGAACACAGCCAGAGCCCTTTCAAGCTGGGGTCTGGTCAGGGCCGGCTGTGGGTGAGAGGGGACTAGCTGCTTCTCTATTAATCATCATCTCACGCCCAACACCTGGGACTGCCTCCAACTCCCCCGGTTGCTATATTGACAATATTCCCTGTTGATTTCCTCATTTTCTCAGCCAAGACTGGACTGACCTCTTTAAAATTCTTTATAAACGTCAGTAATTGCCGCATCCAACTTCAATTCATTACTTTCCCGGGCCTCATGTATTTTGATGATATGAAAGTTGACCACATTTACATGCAAATTGAAGTTTTATATTAATAAGGGCCAGTGAAAAGAGATGGCTGGTAATGCTCCATTATGACTTTTAAATACATTTGCCCATGTCTCGGCTGGCACTAGCATGGTCAGGCCACGAGGAAATCATGTTGGTCTGATTGCAATTTTGTTTTCCAATTGAAAGTACAATTTCATCAGGTTTCCCTGTCATTTCTAATAATGACTTAAGTTTGCTTGCTAAATTGGAGAATTTCTTCCAGCCTTCCTATGGGTTGGCAAACAGGTGAGGTGACAGCTGTTTGGTCACCAAGTGCTTCATTATAGGTGCAGGCGGCCGTCCATCCCTTGAGACTCCTTTGGTGACAGGAGCAAAATTACTGAAGGCTCCACACAGTGGAGACTGATTATCTTAAGCGCATTAACTTTTATCGTAAAACTTTTGAGAGCCCAGCAGCTCGCTTGCTGGTACACTTTTAACCTCGTGTTTGATGGATCTGGACCTGAGATCTCTATTGCAATCTGCATGTTGCTTCTGCGCCATCGACAGAATTGGCTCCTTTTTTCCTTTCTTTAAAGTGAGTTGCTTGTTTCCATAAGTAGCAGACTCTGTTTCCTATCAAGGATAAAATACTAAAATTCAGGATCCTGCTGGTACATCTTAGATAGTCACTCTCCTGGATTGATCCTGCCTTCAGTGGAAAGTGAACTCTGAGCCTAAAACCCATTTGGAATTGTTAATAGACAGTCAGACCATTTGGATAGTCTCTCATGGAGAGCTGAAGGAGAACTGAGTAGCAAAATATATAATAGAAGGGATATTCACAGGTCTCCATGACTTCTTAACACAGCCACACATATGACCACACATTGTATTGGTCTTTCGACCTCCACTCAGTCAGTACCATTCTGAGCATCTCTTGGCACTGGTACTTGCTTCTTACAGCTTGATGACTTAGGCACAGAGGTTCTCTGCACTGACCCAGTGTGATGACATGTGTGACCATACGTATGTCCTCTATTAAACAGGCCCAACCTAAGTCGCTTGATTTAGAAAGTACAATTACTAGCAGTACATTCTTCAAGGAGTTCAACTTTTATCTGAATTGTTTGTTATCTCTGCATAGATAAGACTCTGATCGCAGGTTGCTTGTGAGAAAGGCCACTGTGTCTACAACAGGATTCCATTGTCTCTGACCAATACAGCTATTTACCCAGAGAACTTTGGGAACTCACACTTCAGTTCTCAATTATCTCTATTACACACATCAGCAGCCTAGATAAACACTGTCACTTGGTGAACAGTGTAGAACCGAGGGGAGCCTGGGATACGTGCATACAATGGAGATCTGTGTAAACGGAAATAGCCAGGGTCCCTGTGGGTTGACTCACCTGCTATGCATACATGCATGGTGTGGCTTATTTATCTCCATTTTAATCACAGTAATGACACAAATATCCCAAAGCAGATGACAAGATAAGCTATCCCAGGGTAAAGATTTGATCCAGGAAAAGATGGCTCCTCACACGAATTTCTGAAGGTAGCAGGGCTTCAATACCTAGAGCCTTGAAGCTGAGAGGAATGGTCCACTTTACACTTTTTACAAGAAAAGGGGCTCAACTCCTTCAGCCTTCACTCTATCTTCTCTATATATGCAAGAGAGCTATATATAAGTGGGAGAAGAGATCCTTGGTCCCATGAAGGCTGGACGTCGTGGGGGGGATATTCGAGAGTGGGGAGGTGAGGTACGGGGGAGGGTGAGTGGGGGTACACCAACGTGGAGGCAGGAGGAGGGGGGAAGGGATAGTGAGTTCCTGGGAGGGAGGGGGGGAAATGGGGTAAGGAGAGAACATCTGAAATGTAAATAAAATTTCCAATAAAAAAAAAAAAGAAAGAAAGAAAGAAAAGGGGCTCAAGCCCCATTCCAGTTTTGCATGCAATTCAACTCTGATGTTAACAGAAACCATGCTTCACCTGAAGGGATCCCCGATATAGATTTAGCACTGAGACATGCATTTCACATGCGGAAATGTCTCCCTGATCCTGTGAGACCTACACTTGACTTCTGACCTTCTGTTTTCGGGAGATCTAAACCCTGCATGTTTGAGGAAACAATTAGGAAAGCTGAAGCCCGGGTGTTCAACCTGCTGGGTGCCTTTCTGTTTCTGTCGGGTATGGTGCTGGTGGCCTTCCTCAGCTGTATATGTATCCAAAGAACTCAAACACTGGAGGGAACTGCAGCTGGGTGTTAGGGCCTGTCCGATGGTCAGGTAGTCTACCACAAGGATTCACCTGATTTCATGTCTGGGAGCTCCATGGCTGGAGCACCTCCACCTTGATCCTAACAAAATGAGTAAATGAGGTCTTTGACCCCACTTTACGTCCCAGACTTGTTTGTCTCTACCTCCTTCATGTGCAAAGACTCCTTCCCCACCTCCAGTCAGGATTTTGCTTCCAAGCCTTGGAGAAAGCCTTCATTTCCGGTCTCTCTACTTTTCTTTCAGGTCCACCAACACCCTTCACACTCCCTGAGCCTCACCTTGCTTACTGTAGTGATTGGTACCATGCCAGCTAGATACCAGCCCTCTTACCCTTCCCCTGAGATCTTTGGTTGGTGTGGTTTAACCAAACACTCCCCTTCTAACTTGTTTGAGCCATTCTCAGAGTGACAGTTGCTATCTGAAAGAGGTGGTCACATCATTGCCCCAAACCACCAGCGAATAAATGCTAAGTCATCTTGTTCTGCCTATCCCATGACCTGCTAGCCTCCTTTTGGGTCATGCAGCCTGTGATTACTAGGGTCATCCCCTCCAGTGTTCCTTGATCTTATCTTCTGCCAGCCTCCCTCTCCTCTTTCTCTATCCTCTGGCTAGTTCTTCTTCCTCATCTAGGAATTCCTCACTGTCTGCCTTCCTGATGCTGGTTGCTCTTTCACACTGCTACTCTTTGCCTTACTTTCTTTCATGGTTTACTTGAGGTTCAGTCCCCTCCCTCCTGTATGTGACATCTCCTGTCTCTACTTGAGATCCCCGTATTGTAGTTCCACAAGGAAGAAGTAATCTTATTCCCTGTTGGATGAAATTCTGTTCTTCCAGGGCACTGATCATGTGTATGTGTGCATGCCTGCTCATATGGTCCATAGAAGGGGGTATGTGGTTCTCTAGGAGTGTACGGTGTGAGTATGAAGGGCAGGGAGTACCCCATTCAAGAGCAAGATTAATGAGGTCACCTTTGGACCGTCTTCCATGTTTTCCTACTTGGTGGCCTCTCCCCACTGTTAGCGTGTGCCCATAGGCAGGGCTGGAAACAACCCCCTGCCCAGAGTCCTTCCTCAAAGAAGCTACTCTCTCAGTTGCATCCCATATTCTAAGCTGCACTCCTCTGGGGGCTTAAGTGCTCTCTACAGGTGCTAATCTCCAAGGCAAAGTTCCTACCATGGTCACCTGGGATTTTGGTCATCTAACCCAGTGCTCTGGGCATTCACTGAGCTCTTAGCAAATGAATGCACTAATGAATCCCTGCTTAAGGTGGCACAGAGCCACAAAATACAGTGTGACTCATGTCGCTGGCTTGCTCAAGACTGTCTTGCATCTTGAGAGACCCCCTAGGAGCAAACAACCTTCATGAAGGCCTGTCACCTTAATACTATAAAATGCCTACTGTGTGAACCAAGTGTCAGTACTTCATGGCCTGGCCATGGAAGGATTTAGAGTGACATGGCATGTGCATTTGGGCTGTTTGCAAGCCACTAATCAATTCTCCCAGGACTGGAAAAGACAGACATTCTTAGAAAAGTTTCTAAGAAGCCATAGCCTGAAATCTGCGCTTCCCTCTGAGTCCCAAACTGAAGAGTCACACGGGGAGTAGTCCAGCTTACATTTATTAAGTTTGGTACTGGGGAGAGGGGAGAGGGTTGGGAGCACAGGAGGAGGTCAGCTCCCTCAGCTCATTTCAGGCACACTAATTCCCTTTTGTCATGGTCAGGCGCCCCCAAGATGACTTTTCTACCTACCATGGAAGTTTCCAATTGCGGCTGGTAGAGCAATTACCAACAAAATCTCTTTCCACCTTTTCACTTCAGAGGGCTATAACACCCGCTCTTCAAAATATCTTTATCAGAAGCCAAAACAGACAGCAAAATGATAGGCTGCTGCCTGTGGAGCTGGGTGAGAGGAGGAGTCAGTGCCCATTGTTTAGACCCCTGAGGTGGCACAGAGCCTAGGATATAGGCTCAGAGAACAAGGGCCGGGACGCTAGAGATGGGGAGAATAAAAGGACATTCTGTCAGTGTACCAGGATGGGAAGATGGTCTTTGCTTTTGCAAAAACCCTGAAGGAACACAGAGGAAACAAAATGAAAGCACACTTGAGGTCTAGAAACGCTCCCTGTGTACCTGTACTTCCGAGTCTTCCCTCACCTATCTGCACCAAACCCCAAAGGCATTCCTTGAGTGACAGCCAGGTAGGGAAACAGCAGAGGACTCTGAGGACAATGAGAACTTGACCTTCCAAACAATTTTACTTTTACTACTGGGAGAGTTTAGGAGGGAGAGGAACCCCCAACATGGGCTCCCTGACAGAGTTGCCACTTGAGTCACACATGCCTAGCAGACATGTTAGCGGTGTCTTCACACAGCAGCTTGCATCTCTATAAACCTGATCTTCCCTGTTCACCATCTCTCTTCATGTAGAAGCTGCCCAGCCAAGTGGGCAGTGTGCTACAAGAAGTCCATGCTTTCTTCTTGGGGCAATTAAGGAGAGCAATTCCCCCAAAGCCAACACATTGGCTTCTTGCCCTTATTCCTGTGTGACATTGGCCACTGAAGGGCAGAACTAGATCCTACTCCAGGATAAATGTGTCTCTCGCCATTTAATTTGCATTTCATAAACTGTAGGGGGAAGCTGGGTTTCAGGAGAGGGTATTTCTGGTTTATGTTGACCTGTGGTGTCTAATGGGATCAACCATGGTTTGGGGTACTTTTTAACCTCCCTTGTGTATCAGTTGCAGCTGGTAGATATTCTCAATATATTTAGACTCATTCCAGTACTATGAAAAAGAAAAACACAATATTCTTTGTGAGGAAGCTGCCAACAAAGTTCTTTCTTTAGAAGAACAAACACCAACTCCTTTTCTCGACTAGTTACCACAGTAACCACATCACTGCACAGGCCTCCCTTTCCCCACATCTTCCCCAGGGCTCCCTTACTACTGACCTATACAACCAGCAGCAGCCATTCTAGTGGATATACAGCGTGATGTTCATTGTACCCTTGGGTTTTTTTCTCCAAGATCAGTAACAGTGGCAGTCTTTCCATATGCCTTTCCATACACCTTTGGATAAACATCTGTCCAAATCTTTTGCTCATTTTTACTTATCTCTTTGTTACTTCATTGGAAGTGCTTTTTATATGCCCTAGACATTAAGTTATTGATATATGGTGTGTAAGTACTTTCCCTAATCCAGCAACTGTCTCTTTGCTCTACCATAGCCTTTGATGTACAGTTTTTTTTTTTTTTTAAGATTTATCTATTTTTTAAGATTATTATTTTTATAAGATTTATTTATTTATTTTATGTATATGAGTACACTGTTGCTGTCTTCAGACACAACAGAAGAAGGTGTTGGATCCCATTACAGATGGTTGTGAGCCACCATATGGTTGCTGGGAATTGAACTCAGGACCTCTGGAAGAGCAGTCAGTGCTCTTAACTGCTGAGCCATCTCTCCAGTCTAGACTTACTATTTTTTTAAAAAAATTTTTAATTGGATATTTTATTTACATTTCAGATGTAATCCCCTTTCCCCCCCACCCAGGAACCCCTATCACATCCCCCCTCCTCCTGCTTCTATGAGGATATGCCCCCACCCACCTTCCTACTCCCACCTCCCCACCCACGATTTCCCCCACACTGGGACATCCAGCCTTCACTGGACCAAGGACATCCTCACCCACCTATGCCTGACAAGGTCATCCTCCCTAAATATACAGCTGGGGGCATGAGTCCCTCCCTATGTGCTCCCAGGCTGGTGGTTTAGACCCTGGGAGCTCTGGGTGGTTGGTATTGTTGCTCTCCTGATGGGCCACAAACCCTTTCACCTCTTTCAGTCTTCTCTCTCACTCCTCCATTGGGAACCCCCTGATCAGCTGAATGGTAAGCTGTGAGCATCTGCCTCTGTATATTCAGGCTCTGGCAGACCTCTAAAGAGACAGCTATATCAGGCTCCTGTCAGCATGCGCTTCCTGGCATCCACATCAGTGTCTACCTTTGGTGAATGCACAAGGGATGGATACCCAGGTGGAGCAGTCTCTGGATGGCCTCTCCTTCGGTTTCTGTCCCACACTTTGTCTCCATATTTGCTCCCATAAATATTTGTTACCCCTTCTAAGAAGGGCCAAAGCACCCACACTTTGGTCTTCCTTGTTCAAGAGCTTCATGTGGTCTGTGAGTTGTATCTTGGGTATTGCTTCTCTTATCTATTTTTTATCATATCTGTATCAGTGGTCTGCCTACATTTGTGCTATGTATCATCTGCCTGTTATACCCTGGAAGGACAGAAGAGGGAGCTGGATCATCTAGAACTGTAGTTACAGATAGCTATGAGTAGCCACATAGGCGCTGGAACTTACACTTAGAGCCGTCTCTCCAGTGCGCTATGCAGTTTTAATTTTAACAATGATGTACTAAAGTCAGACTTACTGTATTTTTTTTTCCTTTTGTTACATGCATTTTTTTTTTGTCACAGCCAAGAAATTATGCCAAGTTTTTTGCTCTGACACTACTTTCTCCAAGAGTTTTAGAATGTGTAATTTCACACTGAGGCTCTTACTTACCAGGGTGTGTGCTTTGTGTGTTCTGTCAAAGGTTGGACCAGCAGTTCTTTACCTTTACATGTGGATATTTTTCTCTAACAGCTCTTGTTGAGCAGTCTTTCTCCCTGTTGAGTCATCTTAACATCATTTCTAAATTATTTGGCCATGTATTTGAGGATTTATCTCTTGGATGTCTGTTCTATTTCCTTGGCCTATACTCTGTTTTTATGACACCTTGAAATATACACTTCTTTCTGTCAACTGTGTGGTAAGTTTTGCTGTCAGGAGTATGGGACAACCATGCTCTTCTGCAAGGTGGTCAGGATGATATCTGGTCTTTGAGATGTTGTCAGAATTCAGAAGAAAAATTTCAATTTTGAAAACCAACTTTGTTGAGATTTTGATAGAGACAACGTGGAATCTATTGTTTCATGATATATAACATTATAGTGCTGAATTTTCAACCCACAAGCATAGTGTATCTTTCCATGTATTTGCTTCTTATATTTTCGGTTGTGAGCCTAGCCTTTAACGGCTGAGCCATCTCTTCAGCCCCATGTATTTGCTTTTTAAAGATATCTTTCAGCAGTGCCCTATGGTTTTCAGATACAAGTCTCCAGAGGGCCCTTCATCAAGCTTATTCTTAATAAAGGACATTCCAACATGTCCTAATTTTATGATTAAATTATACATGGAATCTTTTGTTTTCCTGTCTATCTATCTGTCTGTCTGTCTGTCTGTCTAGACAGGGTTTCTCTTTCTAGCCCTGGCATTCCTGAAACTCACTTTATGGACCAGGCTGGCCTTGAACTTGGAGATCCACTTGCCTCTGCCTCCTGAGTTCTGGGATTAAAGGAGAACCCCAAAGGCATTCCTTGAGTGACAGCCAGGTAGGGAAACAGCAGAGGACTCTGAGGACAATGAGAACTTGACCTTCCAAACAATTTTACTTTTACTACTGGGAGAGTTTAGGAGGGAGAGGAACCCCCAACATGGGCTCCCTGACAGAGTTGCCACTTGAGTCACACATGCCTAGCAGACATGTTAGCGGTGTCTTCACACAGCAGCTTGCATCTCTATAAACCTGATCTTCCCTGTTCACCATCTCTCTTCATGTAGAAGCTGCCCAGCCAAGTGGGCAGTGTTGCTACAAGAAGTCCATGCTTTCTTCTTGGGGCAATTAAGGAGAGCAATTCCCCCAAAGCCAACACATTGGCTTCTTGCCCTTATTCCTGTGTGACATTGGCCATTGAAGGGCAGAACTAGATCCTACTCCAGGATAAATGTGTCTCTCGCCATTTAATTTGCATTTCATAAACTGTAGGGGGAAGCTGGGTTTCAGGAGAGGGGTATTTCTGGTTTATGTTGACCTGTGGTGTCTAATGGGATCAACCATGGTTTGGGGTACTTTTTAACCTCCCTTGTGTATCAGTTGCAGCTGGTAGATATTCTCAATATATTTAGACTCATTCCAGTACTATGAAAAAGAAAAACACAATATTCTTTGTGAGGAAGCTGCCAACAAAGTTCTTTCTTTAGAAGAACAAACACCAACTCCTTTTCTCGACTAGTTACCACAGTAACCACATCACTGCACAGGCCTCCCTTTCCCCACATCTTCCCCAGGGCTCCCTTACTACTGACCTATACAACCAGCAGCAGCCATTCTAGTGGATATACAGCGTGATGTTCATTGTACCCTTGGGTTTTTTTCTCCAAGATCAGTAACAGTGGCAGTCTTTCCATATGCCTTTCCATACACCTTTGGATAAACATCTGTCCAAATCTTTTGCTCATTTTTACTTATCTCTTTGTTACTTCATTGGAAGTGCTTTTTATATGCCCTAGACATTAAGTTATTGATATATGGTGTGTAAGTACTTTCCCTAATCCAGCAACTGTCTCTTTGCTCTACCATAGCCTTTGATGTACAGTTTTTTTTTTTTTTTAAGATTTATCTATTTTTTAAGATTATTATTTTTATAAGATTTATTTATTTATTTTATGTATATGAGTACACTGTTGCTGTCTTCAGACACAACAGAAGAAGGTGTTGGATCCCATTACAGATGGTTGTGAGCCACCATATGGTTGCTGGGAATTGAACTCAGGACCTCTGGAAGAGCAGTCAGTGCTCTTAACTGCTGAGCCATCTCTCCAGTCTAGACTTACTATTTTTTTAAAAAAATTTTTAATTGGATATTTATTTACATTTCAGATGTAATCCCCTTTCCCCCCCACCCAGGAACCCCTATCACATCCCCCCTCCTCCTGCTTCTATGAGGATATGCCCCCACCCACCTTCCTACTCCCACCTCCCCACCCACGATTTCCCCCACACTGGGACATCCAGCCTTCACTGGACCAAGGACATCCTCACCCACCTATGCCTGACAAGGTCATCCTCCCTAAATATACAGCTGGGGGCATGAGTCCCTCCCTATGTGCTCCCAGGCTGGTGGTTTAGACCCTGGGAGCTCTGGGTGGTTGGTATTGTTGCTCTCCTGATGGGCCACAAACCCTTTCACCTCTTTCAGTCTTCTCTCTCACTCCTCCATTGGGAACCCCCTGATCAGCTGAATGGTAAGCTGTGAGCATCTGCCTCTGTATATTCAGGCTCTGGCAGACCTCTAAAGAGACAGCTATATCAGGCTCCTGTCAGCATGCGCTTCCTGGCATCCACATCAGTGTCTACCTTTGGTGAATGCACAAGGGATGGATACCCAGGTGGAGCAGTCTCTGGATGGCCTCTCCTTCGGTTTCTGTCCCACACTTTGTCTCCATATTTGCTCCCATAAATATTTGTTTACCCCTTCTAAGAAGGGCCAAAGCACCCACACTTTGGTCTTCCTTGTTCAAGAGCTTCATGTGGTCTGTGAGTTGTATCTTGGGTATTGCTTCTCTTATCTATTTTTATCATATCTGTATCAGTGGTCTGCCTACATTTGTGCTATGTATCATCTGCCTGTTATACCCTGGAAGGACAGAAGAGGGAGCTGGATCATCTAGAACTGTAGTTACAGATAGCTATGAGTAGCCACATAGGCGCTGGGACTTACACTTAGAGCCGTCTCTCCAGTGCACTATGCAGTTTTAATTTTAACAATGATGTACTAAAGTCAGACTTACTGTATTTTTTTTCCTTTTGTTACATGCATTTTTTTTTTGTCACAGCCAAGAAATTATGCCAAGTTTTTTGCTCTGACACTACTTTCTCCAAGAGTTTTAGAATGTGTAATTTCACACTGAGGCTCTTACTTACCAGGGTGTGTGCTTTGTGTGTTCTGTCAAAGGTTGGACCAGCAGTTCTTTACCTTTACATGTGGATATTTTTCTCTAACAGCTCTTGTTGAGCAGTCTTTCTCCCTGTTGAGTCATCTTAACATCATTTCTAAATTATTTGGCCATGTATTTGAGGATTTATCTCTTGGATGTCTGTTCTATTTCCTTGGCCTATACTCTGTTTTTATGACACCTTGAAATATACACTTCTTTCTGTCAACTGTGTGGTAAGTTTTGCTGTCAGGAGTATGGGACAACCATGCTCTTCTGCAAGGTGGTCAGGATGATATCTGGTCTTTGAGATGTTGTCAGAATTCAGAAGAAAAATTTCAATTTTGAAAACCAACTTTGTTGAGATTTTGATAGAGACAACGTGGAATCTATTGTTTCATGATATATAACATTATAGTGCTGAATTTTCAACCCACAAGCATAGTGTATCTTTCCATGTATTTGCTTCTTATATTTTCGGTTGTGAGCCTAGCCTTTAACGGCTGAGCCATCTCTTCAGCCCCATGTATTTGCTTTTTTAAAGATATCTTTCAGCAGTGCCCTATGGTTTTCAGATACAAGTCTCCAGAGGGCCCTTCATCAAGCTTATTCTTAATAAAGGACATTCCAACATGTCCTAATTTTATGATTAAATTATACATGGAATCTTTTGTTTTCCTGTCTATCTATCTGTCTGTCTGTCTGTCTGTCTAGACAGGGTTTCTCTTTCTAGCCCTGGCATTCCTGAAACTCACTTTATGGACCAGGCTGGCCTTGAACTTGGAGATCCACTTGCCTCTGCCTCCTGAGTTCTGGGATTAAAGGAGTGCACCACACACTGAGCTATAATTTTCCTCTAATGTGTTAGCCTGTGTATGCTCGGGTATGTGTATATGAGGCCAGGGTCAAGGCTGGTATCTTCCTAAGTCTTACTGTATTTTATATTTCAAAAATGTTATTATTAATTTTGTTTATTATTGTTGTTGTTGTGTTTGTGTATGTGAGTGTGTGTGAGTGTGTGTGTGTGTGTGTGTGTGTGTGTGTTACAGGCAAGCCAGTATCATGGAGATTGTTTGAAGATCAGAGGACACAACTTTAGGTAAGCAGTTCTCCCCTTCCACCTTAGTCTCTGAGAGTTCAATGACAAATTTTTTGCTTATAGATGTCAGAGTCTCTCACTGAACCTAGAGGTCATTGGCTCAGCTAGTATGACTCTCAAGCAAGCCATACAGATCCCTGTCTATGCTGTCCCCCTTGGCAATCTCGGCACTAGGATTACAGTCACATGTCAATGTGTCTAGCTTTATTTGTATATATATTGGAGCTGGAGATCAGACTTGTGTCCTCATGTTTGCCTGTAGGCAGGTTACTGGCTGCTTAGCATCTTGCCAGCCCTGGAATCTTTTCCCAAAGCCCCTTTCTAGTGTCTTAAACCAACTGATTTTTTGTGTGTGTGTTGATTTTAGTGTTTTCCCTAACCAAAATTAAAAAGGACATTGGAGGCTTGCTGTGTTGAGGGATCTTAGGCTCTTGTAATGCACCCAGCAGGTCTTTCTGGGGGAACTTGGCTTTTCAGAGAACAGCTCCATTTCCTATGCTGATGGGGCTGTTGTGACTACCCCAGTCTGTGACCCATTTGGCTCTGGAGTTGCCATGGGACTCAGAGTAGCTCCCCTCCCCCACCATCAGTTGGCACATCAAAGGTCTACACTGTGCTATGCTACAATGAGAATTCAGGTCAGTCTGGCTTAGTACAGCCACGTCTTATCTCATTCATGCTCAATCCTTTGTGGGTGACAGATATCATTAGGAAGCAAACTCCGAGAAAAAACAGTTCAGTGGCCTATAGAACCCATGTCCTTATGGGAGGTGGTGGGAGTAAAAAGAGCCAGTAGGGAAGTTTGGGTTAATACAGGATAAGTAGTATTGAATATATAGAATGTATAGAATAATCCATTGGTCACGATGAATTGTCATGTTTGGGCTAATAGAATGGCCACTGACAGGTCAAGTTCCACTAATAGTGTCATTAGTGCCTTAACCTGTCACTTCTCCCCCACTGACTCCTGACCCCAGATGCATGTTCCCTCCTCAACACGGGTCTTCTTTTCTTTGTGACACATGCAGGACAGGTTTGCGGGTTCTGCTGTATCCTGATTCCCAGACCTGCTTCTCAGTCACGTGCATTACTCTGGATGGGAGGTTTCCAGAGGAGGCAGCGATCTTCCCTCGGACTCGCTCTCTATTGTTTCCAACTAGAGATGTAATGAGTTCATTTATAAGAGAACAGGGGCTTGAGCTTCACTCTCTGCTCACTGACTCTGTGAGCTTGAAGGCCACAGTGTTCTGGGCCCCTGGTATCCTATTTTCCATGAGAAGCCTTCTGCTTCTAGATGAAGGCTATAAAGGAAAGAGCCATGCTGTCTTAGTCAGGGTTTGTATTTCTGTACAAAACATCATGACCAAGAAGCAAGTTGGGGAGGAAAGGGTTCATTCAGCTT
Organism: Mastomys natalensis; assembly: GCA_021653895.1. Lineage (NCBI taxonomy): Eukaryota > Metazoa > Chordata > Mammalia > Rodentia > Muridae > Mastomys > Mastomys natalensis. The sequence goes on from JAJTUV010002052.1 coordinate 38,444, forward strand.
ATACTTCCACATTGCTGTTCATCACCAAAGGACGTCAGGACAGAAACTCACACAGGGCAAGAACTTGGAGGCAGGAGCTGATGCAGAGGCCATGGAGGGGTGCTGCTTACTGGATTGCTTCCCCTGAATTGCTCACTTGCTTTCTTATAGAACCCAGGACTACCAGCCCAGGGATGGCACTACCCACAATGGGCCCTCCCAACCTTGATCATTAATTGAGAAAATGCCTTACAGCTGGATCTCATGGAGGCATTTCCTCAAGGGAGGCTCCTTTCTCTGTGATAACTCCAGCTTGTGTCAAGTTGACACACAAAACTAGCCAGTACACCTGTTTAGTCAACATCATGAGTGCATGGGTGCAGATTGTGCTCGGAATTCTAATGGGTGGCCTTGAAGGCCTTTCTTTGGCCACTTCTCAGGAGATCAGAGTTCTTGGCTGATGTTATTTTAACCTTGAGCTGGATTCCCTTTGAGCCTCATGAATAGAGAACATTGGGTGGCCACAAGATCCTCAGCTCAGACATGCATGGGCTCAGGGCAGAAGCAATGGCCCTCCTGCTGCCTTTGCTGTAACTGTGAGTCCAGGGTTATTTCTGGACTGTGAAGGCAGCTTCTCATCTTGGCTGCTCAGCCTCTTCCAACTAGGTTCAATGTGTGTCTTATAGCCTGAAAACTGAAGCTACACAGTTTAGTATAATCCCCCAAAGAAACAAAGCCTGAAACACCTCTGCCTACCTCATCCAAGTCTCTTGGCTATTTCAACTGTCAGCATGCACAGAATACGACCTATGTACTGGCTTCATCTCTCCAGCTACTACACGATCTCTTGTTCTTGTCTTCTGAAAGAAAAGAACTCAGTCAAAAGACATAGATAGTTTGAGCAAAAGTTATTGATAAAGCAAACTCTTCACAGAGACATCACAGTGGGCATCCCAAAGGAATAGTCTTCTGAAGTCAAGAATCACTGATATATGAAGAATTAAGTGCAAACTTTTCTCTGGTACTCGTTACCCATCTAACTAGTAGCATTGGGATTCTGTCCCCAGTTAGCCTGGCAGATAGTCACCCCCACAGCAAATGTCTTAAATGTTAGTGAAGAACTGGAAACCATGTATAGTGAAAACCCAGGGCACTGGTCTGGGGACATGGCATGAAGGTCTCCACTTGAGTGTTACTTTGTCTTAGTTCACATCACTGATTTTATCCTGAGAAACTTACGACATTCAGGCACTTGTAATACACATACAAGTCAGACAGTTACTGATAAAAAAAAATCATAGAGAAGTTTAAGATAATTTTAGGTGTACATATGATCTTACCCTTTATTAAAGACAAAAGAAGGATAGCATGTTAATGACATGGATGATTTGTATATTGGGAATTAATTATTGGCTGATTATTTGACTCTGCAGGATGCAAAAACACTTCGACACTGTTACGAGGATGTTGGTATTTTGATTATATGATCATCGATGCTATAATAGTATGTACATAAGTACACAGTACAAAATGGCAGAGGAATAGTTAGTCCTATTCTGACTTATTTTCTCTTAAAGTGACACAAGCTAAAGTAATTTGGTATGAGGGAATGTACCCCTACCAGATTGGCCTACGGGGCATTTTCGTGATTAATGATTGATGTAAGAAGGCCTGGCTCATTGTGGGTGGGGCCATCCCTGGGCTGGTGGTGCTGGGTTTTATAAGAAAGCAGACTAATGAGGAGCAGTCAGTAAGCAGCATCCCTCCATGGCCTCTGCATCAGCTCCTGCCTCCAGGTTCCTGCCCTGACTTCCTTTGATGATGGACTGTGGTGAGCAACTATGAGCTGAAATAAACCCTCCCCTCCTCATGATGTTTTTTAGCCATGGTAGTTTCTTACAGGAATAGCAACCCTAAATAAAACAGAACTACTTCAGAAACTGTTGGAAATTCTAACCTAATCCCAGTCCAAAATTCATTCAAATTTTTATTCAACTTCAATTAGCAATTAAAATGGAAAATTAAAAAAAAAAACAGACATTTTAATCCAATCTAATCCAGAGATAGACTAATTATTAATTTAAAATTTAAAATTTGTTTTGAGAACTTCATATGATCAATGGATTTACATCATTCCCACCCCTGCCCTGTTTCTGCTGCAACTTCTCCTGGGTCACCCTACACCCTCTCAAATTAATGACCTCTTATTCCATATATATATCATATATCCATGCACACACATGTATGATTCTATTTATTATTGCTTGGATGTATATGCATTTTAGGGATGAACACTTGAGAGTGGGTAACCTATGAAGGGGCTTATCACTGGGGAAGATGATTGTCCCTTCTCTGTAATAGATGCTTTTGTGTGTCAACTTGACACAAGCTGGAGTTATCACAGAGAAAGGAGCCTCCCTTGAGGAAATGCCTCCATGAGATCCAGCTGTAAGGCATTTTCTCAATTAGTGATCAATGTGGGAGGACCCAACCCATTGTGGGTGGTGCCATCCCTGGCCTGGAGGTACTGGGTTCTAAAGAAAGCAAGTGAGCAATCCAGAGGAAGCAATCCAGTAAGCAGCACCTCTCCATGGCCTCTGCATCAGCTCCTGCCTCCAAGTTCCTACCTGTGTGAGTTCTTGTCCTGACTTCCTTTGGTGATGAACAGCATTGTGGAAGTGTAAGCTGAATAAACCCTTTCCTTACCAACTTGCTTCTTGGTCATGATGTTTGTGCAGGAATACAAACCCTGACTAAGCCACTCTCTCAGCAGTCATTGGTTGTAGCTCTTCATCTAGGGCTGAAGCTTGATGAGATTTCCACCATTTGTGTTGTCACGTCACCCAGTGCTGTCGTTGTCACTGTGCAGATCTTGTTTAAGTCATAATATTGTTGAGATTTTATGGGTGCAGCTCACTTTCGTATACAGAAGATAAAAAGACACATCAGCTTGATGCTTATTTGCTGAGAAAAGATATAAAAATGTTAAAAGCTTTGGTTTTTATCATGTAGGTGAGGAGAACTCTACATGTACAGTACAGGGTGTAAGCACTTGTACTTTTGAGCTGAGGTGTTGTAGTGTTGCGTGACTGCGTGCGTAACTCATGTGTAGTTCAAGGCATGACTTATAGCAAGGCTGCAGTGAGAGCATGGGATACAACAAGGCACAGCTGAGTGTTACCAGGATCATCTTGAATTCGTTACATTTTTGTTTTGGAATTTGTTTGCTTGTTGATTTTTCAGAAACTTTACTGCTGCTGAGTTTTCATATCCTCTATTCAGTTACGTGTCCAATGTGTGGTTGCAACCACACCTTAAGATAATATTTAAAATAATCTCTCTTTCTCTCTCTCTCTCATACTCCCTCTCTCTATACCTCTCTCTCTTCCTGCTTCCCTTCTTCGTCTCTCTTCTTCCTATCTCCCCCTCCCTCTGTGCAGGTGTGGTGTGGTGTGTGTGTCTGTCTGTCTGTCTATGGGTATATATGTATGTAAATGCTTCTTTATCCACCTTCCTCAAGAACTTCTATTTACAAACCATTGTTTAAAAGTGAACTCAAACATTCTATTGTGCTATTATTAAAACTGTATATGTGTTGGGCCAAATTTAAAGAGTGTGGTAGAGCTGTCTTTATGAAAAGACTCATATGCAAACCCTTGCACACAAATCTTTAGACTCATTTTAAATTATTCACACATTTTGTGGAAACATGGTTCAGTGTCCACTCAAGGATGATTTGTTAATGGTTTGAGAGGAGCCATAAACAGCTCACCCAGGTGCCTTGGGATCAACACACCCCTCCGCTAGGCCTTTGTTGTAATCTGCTACTGCAAAGTGGTGAGCTTGGAATATGTTCCCAGACCAGTCACTGTGAAATCTCTTCTCACCCAAAAGGAAAGCTGTTCAGCTGGCCTTGCACACTCATTGCATATAGGGTCTCTGATGGAGAAACCACACACTACAGTGGCACTGTTCATTCCACATGCAGCATTGTATCTTTGCATATGATGAAGCAAAGCAGCTAGTTCAACCACAGATATAAGCTGTGAAGCTGAAAAGAATTGTGGATGATTTCTAGAGGGATGCTACTTCCTGTGGGACAGGAGGAAGTAGGCACCCTTGCTCACAGCCTTTCCACAAAACTATATATTGTGTTTTTTTCCCTCTACCTTAGGGTTGAACACCACCATCCATTGGTGTTCTACTGCTGGCACAGCACTAGGGTCACACTATAATCTTGAAATATTACATCTATCTGTTTTACTATTGGGATCACCTTTGATCCCTTCTACCCTCAGCCTATTCCTCTAACTTATGTGACTTTTAAATAATAAATATCTGGTCAATTGTTTTAGTTAGGGTTTTACTGCTGTGAACAGACACCATGGCGAAGGCAAGTCTTATAAAGGACATTTAATTGGGGCTGGCTTACAGGTTCAGCTGTTCAGTCCATTATCATCAAGGTGGAAACATGACAGCATCCAGGCAGGCATGGGGCAGGAGTAGGTAAGAGTTCTACATCTTCATCTGAAGACTGCTAGAGACTGACTTCCAGGTAACTAGGGTGAGGGTCTTAAAATCCACACCCACAGTGACACACTTCCTCCAACAAAGCCACATCTCCTAATAGTGCCACTCCTGGGGCCAATCATATACAAACATCATACCAATGTAACAATAGAAGAAGCATGAATGTATTAAATTGGGATGGCTGGGGAAAGAACATTTTCCCTCATTCACACCAGAGTCCAGGAGTGAAACTCTGGTGTTGCTATTTTTCAAGTGCTGGCTATTGTGCACCTTTGAGACAGAGTCTCTCTCGCTTGCCTTGGAATTTATGAATTATCCTAGAATTCCTGGCCAGGTAGCCCCAGAGGTCTGCTATCTCCAACTCCCCAGCACTGGCTTTTATATGTAGCTTTTGGTGTTTATAGGGCAAGTTCTTCACTGGCTGTAATATCTCCTCAACTCCAAGGCTTGGTTGTTTATGCTGGAAAAAGTACATAACAGAGACAAAACTACTCACAATTGCCCAAGGCAGCATTTACCCACAGAGCAGCAGATCCTCTGGGGTATGAAGAGTACAGTGTTGTAGGGTGAGAACTAGAGGTAGAAAGCCTTTCCCAGCATGTGGGATGTGGGATGGTAGGCTCACTGTGCAGGTGAGCTCATGAGGTGTTTGGTGCAGTAAAGTTCGAGCAAAAGGAGAGGGAGTGGATTGTACCTTTCCCTTCCTTAAGTAGGGTAAAATTAGGCAGATGACAACCTCTTCTAGACCATGAGGAAGACATGGGTCTGGGTGTGAGGACAAGCCTAAAACCACCATCAGCACTCAGCTTGACTGTTCCCACACAAAACACTGTGTAGAAGTCCAACCTAGGGTTGGAGAGACCACAAGGTAGGAAGAATGCATGGCTGCATAGGCCTGAGAAACAAACTCAAACCCTCCCGCATAAAAACTTGAGCAGAATTGAGCACACCTGCAAACCCAGCCCTGTACCTGTTGAGGACTAGAGGACCTCTGCTTCTTGCTTGTTGGCAACCTAGTTCGAAGAGAGACCTTGGTTTACAGGAATAAGAAGTGTGATAAAGCTGGACACCTGATGGCATACACTAGTCCACACACATATGCATATACAAGCACACATACACACGAACTCGTGAACACACACAAGAAAATGGAAGGAATGAAGGAATAATGGGAATGTGGAAGGGAATTTAAAAAAAAAGAAAGAAAAAAGAAACACTTGTACAAAAGGCAGAATCGTATAGAAGCCCTGTGTTTTGTGTGAATGTGTTGAATGGGCGTGGGTTGTGTGGACCACACTGAACATCAAGCAGGGTACAAGGGTGCCATCAAAGAACCAGGAATGGGGAAAAGTGACAAGATTCATTTATCATGTTGCAGTTTCCACTAAATATCACTGAACACAAGATAAGAATAAAAACAAGAAAGAAACACATCCAATAAAGACGGGATCTCCTAGCCCGACATTACTGTGCTGAGTTACTTAGCACACACAGCTGAGTTCTAGCCCTTGGTGTGGTCACCTGGTTTCCTAGCAATGCAGGCTGGGCTCTTTTCCTCTAGTTTCCCTGCGTTGTGGACTTGGCACACATACCCAGCAGAACATCTAGACAAAGGAAGGTGAGGAGCTTGCACATGTGCTCACCCTACCTTTGCACTTCCACAGACAGCTCTCCCCTGCTTGGTTGCGGGGTCGGCAGGCCAAGAACACTTGGCTCCTATGGCACAAAGGCTGACATCTGCCCACATGAACCAGGGATCGTGAAGTGACAGAGAGCCACTGAGGAGGGTCAGGCCCAAGGTTAGTGCAGTTTCCCTTGTGTTTTGAGGACAGTCTGAAATGGAATGAGGAGGAAGGAAGCTTGCTCTTGCTTCTCTCCTAGGCAAACATTTCCTCTTAGCTGAAGCGTTCCATCCTAGTAAGAGGATGGTGGCTCGGAAGACTCTGGAAATGAAATTTTCAAGGTCCAGGAAGCAGAGGCTAACAATATTTAAAAAGCCTCTCTTCTCTAAGATTATGAAATGGATCCATTTCTGGGGCAAAGAGTCTCTGTTCAAACTACCTGCAAGATTTAGGAAATCCAGGAATTCAGTTTTCCCAAGTCATTGCTATACTCTAGTGGGATTTTCAGTAAAGCATCTACCCGAGGGTCATCCAAGCTTCTGATGGTAACCTCAGGAAACTCACCAGTTCATTAAGTCATACTGTTTATTTTGTGTGTCACATTGGTACCTCTCTCTGAGCAAACGTTTGGTTTCTGTCTCCCCAGGAAAAATCATACGGCACAGTATGACAGCTTCATTTTGCAAGGTGGTAAAATCAACAAGTAAGAACATACATTTAACTTTATAATGCATCTTGATCCTTCATGTCACAGCTGTAAAGTCACACAAGGAGCAGGAAAGGGAGAAGAGTGTACAAGCACAGTGCCTGAAACACTGGGGCATCCGCAGTGTGAAGGAACTGCTCTGTGTGCAAGCTTGCTGGCCTGTTCACCTATCCCAGAGGGCAGTATGGCTCAATTCAGCATGGCTTTGCCTCAGGCCTGAAGAGAAGAGGCTCAGGATTTGGATGGCAGATGGCACTTGTCCTCTGGTGGCCTCTTTAGCAGGGGACATCAATTAAAGATCAGGAACTGAGTGAGAGGCTGGCAGAGCCTGCACTTGGCTGACCTTGTGTGCTGCACCAAAGAACTCCATGTCTATCTTTATTGATTAATCTCTATTAATAAACCTTACAGATCGAGAGGTATGCTATGTAGTAAAAGACCAGGTGTCAGGACACCAGCCAGTGTACAGACAAAGACCCCTCCTCATTACCAAAGAGCCGCTGGCGAGTTTGGTGGGGCCTGGGCTATGGCTCACTTCAGCTGGCTAATTATTGAACTGACCCTTGCGATTTTCAAAGGCAGAGTGTTTCCTTTCTGAGGTCTGACCTTGCCTCCTTTCCTTCGAGCACCATCCCTATCTCCGGGGATTCTTGCGGTGGAATCTGAACCCAAAGAGCTTCTTGCACAGAAGCAGGCAGAGGAGCTGAAGGATTAGGAAATCAAAGGAGGCTCCCACGCTCCTGGCTGCAGCTCCTGGGCATGAGGAGTGCTCCAGCCAATAGCAAAGCATTGTTAAATCAAGGCATGGCATCTGGTTGATGGGAAAGAATTGTCCCCTCAGCAGCAAAGAAAAAAAAAAAAAAATGATGGTGTCCAACATGACAGCTTAAAATAGCAACATGCAAATAGAGAGGTAAAGCTGACGAGCCTGCAGGCTAGCTTACGGAGGTGGGTGGGACAAGCACATCTCCTTACAGACATGCAGAGGCACAGGTGGGTATCATCCCTACAGCAAAGTGTTCTGGGATTCACAGGATGCAGGAGGCAACTGAGTGAGTGTCCCGGATGTAAAGCAAATACACACCGACATACCTTTGTATGCTTCATTCTGTTTGTTTTTTTCTTTCCTTTGGTCTTAAGACTAATTTTCAATAAATTGTGTTCTTGATCTAGGTCTCAAGGGGTAACGGCTTGTCTGAGTTGTCAAACTTGTTCATGTGCAGGGATAGCTCAAGGACTCCGTAAGATTGACACCCTGACCCAGACCTCTGTGTTACAGCCCATGGAAGTGAGAAAGTGATATGGATTTTATTAGAAACTCTTGTGTTAACAGAGTAGTTTGCATCACAGAGCAGATAAGCCTCTGTGGATAATAGTAGGTCTGGTGCAAGTAAAGTTAATGTAACCATTTGTTTACATTAGAGGTTATAGAAGTATTCAGAAAATCTGGAAAACATATCTTGGTATATCTCTGTTTGGAATAACCAACAGACTTGGGAAGGTTCCCATGAAGTTGCCCACCAGCATGTGCACAGGATGGAATGCCCATGGCTTTCCTACACAGCTCTCTAAAGCTGTTCATCATGTAAGCATATGAGTGATCTTAACTGGACTGCTAGGGTGGGAATCGATAAGAGTGTAGATAAAGTGCCCAGAACAGTGTCACATACCAAGCAAGTTCTCTACATATAACTCAGTTAGTCTTTGCAGAAAAAGTGAGATTTAATATGGAGAATATAAATAGAGATGACACACATATTGTCACTGGAGACAGCATGTGCTGCACAATGCTTGCTTGGGCAAGGTAATCGATATCACTCTACTGCTGTCATTAGTTTAACTACTGCTATATAATTCTTGTCTGTTCTCAGTGCAACCATCTAATGGAGCCTCATCAGTCCCTACTTGCTTGGCTTTAGGACCTTCTCATCTGTCCATCTTGCCTCCCAGACTCTTGACTTCTGACTTCTGTTTGTGCACACAGGGCTCAACACTCATTGGTAGACTTTGCACAGAGCAAAAACAGCCGCGTACCCAGTTTCCAGTCTCAGTGTGTCCACCAGGAGCACTGGCCTCCTGATGGATGTGTGCTCACACAGCCTGGCACTCAATCACACCACTCTTCCTTTCAAAGCCTGTCAGGGTCTCCTTCAGCCCAGCTTCACCCAAGGCCAGGGGCCCACCCATCTTCCTCTCATCTCCTCACTGGGTGATAGCTAATACTACAGCTGCATGCTACATTTGTGTTTCAGTTCTCCATCCTGCTGTTCTGCTTCCTTACTGCCTGCCTCCTGCCTTTGGCGGCAAGGCATGTTTCACTCTTCTATATGTTTCATGTTATCTACACATGACCTTGAGTGCACAGATGGGCACCTGGCACAGTTAATGTTTGCATGAATTTATTCTGTCCCTGACACTAAAAGCCAGGCTGACTCTAAGAGATGGGTATCACCACCATTCCCACTATACAGCTGAAGAAACTGAGGCACATGAACTCAACGTGCATACTGAAGCTCTCACACCTGTCTTAATGTAAAGCTGGGATTCCCATCTAAGAATGATGGCAGCCCCAGGTTTTTCAATGTCTGTACTGTTAAAGATGACATGCTTGACTATCTGTGGGAGAGAATGCCATGTTTGAACAGAGTCCTTTTCTGCTTTGAGAGGATCTCACAAGAACTATGACCCTTGGCCATCTCCCTGTGGCTCACCATAGTGCTGTTCCCATGTGAGTCACACACTGGGCTATGCTGCCTGGTAAAGGGAGCATCCACTGAGATGCAAAGCAGAGTAAGGTTGCAGGATCCAGGAAGGATCTGGCCCATTATCTTAGAGCATGCTCATATAGAAAGAAATGCCATCCATTCTTTCTTTGTCACCTGAATGAACTGAACATGACAAAGCTGTGCATCCACTGGGCACAGCTTAGCCCAGGAGGATGAGTTGCTTTCACCTTGTCCTTGACAGGCTGGGGTTGGATTTCAGAATGCCCAGCAGCTTTCTCTGCAGGAATAATGCCACTTCTGCACAGGAACCCTGTGGTCAGACCCTGGGAACCTTGGTCCCTCAACTCCACACTTCAAGTAGGAGTGAGAGATGTAAAATGTTGCTTCCAAAGGGCTTGCCCACAGGGACAGGTTAGGATACTCTGCATGTCTATGGCCAGGATTCCTAGACCTGGGTCACAGGGTACATGGCTAGTGTTTACACTGGACTGTGACAAATGACAGGTTATGTTTCATTAAAAACACAATGAAGTCACACCAGTCAGAATGGCCAAGATCAAAAACTCAGGTGATAGCAGATGCTGGCGAAGATGTGGAGAAAGAGGAACACTCCTCCATTGTTGGTGGGATTGCAAGCTGGTACAACCACTCTGGAAATCAGTCTGGCTGTTCCTCAGAAAATTGGACATAGTATTACCTGAGGACCCCGCTATGCACTACCTAGAAGATGCTCCAACATATAACAAGGACACATGCTCTACTATGTTCATAGCAGCCTTATTTATAATAACCAGAAGCTGGAAAGAACTCAGATGCCCTTCAACAGAGGAATAAATACAGAAAATGTGGTACATTTACACAATCGTATATTACTCAGCTATTAAAAACATTGAATTCAAGAAATTCTTAGGTAAATGGATGGAACTAGAAAATATCATCCTGAGTGAGGTAACTCAGTCACAAAATAACACACATGGTATACACTCACTGATAATTGGATATTAGCCCAAAAGCTCAAAATACCCAATATACAACTCACAGACCACATGAAGCTCATGAACAAGGAAGACCAAAGTCTTAGAAGGGGTAACAAAATATTCATAGGAGCAAATATGGAGAAAAAGTGTGGGACAGAAACTGAAGAAGGGACCGTCCAGATACTGCTCCACCTCAGTATCCATCCCTTGTGCAGTCACCAAAGGTAGACACTGATATGGATGCCAGGAAGTACATGCTGACAGGAGCCTGATATAGCTGTCTCCTTAGAGGTCTGCCTGAGCCTGAAATATTCAGAGGTAGATGCTCACAGCTAACCATTGAGCTGATCATGGGGTTCCCACAGGAGGAGTGAGAGAGAAGACTGAAAGAGTTGAAAGGGTTTGTGGCCCCATGGGGAGAGCAACTATACCAACCAACCAGAGCTCCCAGGGTCTAAACCACCAGCCTGGGAGCACATAGGGAGGGACCCATGGCTCCAGCTGTATATGTAGAGGAGGATGGTCTTGTCAGGCATAGGTGGGAAAGGAGGTCCTTGGTCCAGTGAAGGCTGGATGCCCCAGTGTGCGGGAAATCGTGGGTGGGGAGGTGGGAGTGGGAGGGTGGGGGCATATCCTCACAGAAGCAGGAGGAGGGGGGATGGGATAGGGGCTTCCTGGGTGGGGGGGAAATGAGGAAAGGGATTACATCTGAAATGTAAATAAAATATCCAATAAAAAATTTAAAAAATAAAAAATAATACTCTGAGCATAAAAAAAAATAAAGGCAGTGAGGTTATAAAAAATTTAAAACATCTTTACTGACTGAAGGAAAGTGTCCTGGGTTCATAGCATAGCACACTGACATCCAGTCAGGAGGTATGATTCAAAGCATCCATTGCTAGAACTGGGTTTTCAGAACTCAGAAGTCCCTCCTATGAGCCAGGTGTAGTGGTATGGGCCTGCGCTTCCCAATCCTAACACTTAGCAGGAAGACCAGGTGAGGTCAGCAGTTCGAGGCCAGCCCATGTACCAAAACACTATGTTGTCTCGAAAAACAAAAATGGGGAAACAAATGAATTTTCAGTGTTCCCTTGAAGGTTGTACCTGATTTCATATTTACTCTGCTGCACCATGGCTGAAGACATTCAGCTGTTTGCATTGGTTTGATGGGTAGAGATAGGTTATTGCCTCCAAATCCCTCTGACCTTCAGTGTTCTCCCAAAGCAGCCCTTCAACAAACTCTGAACATGTGACCTTCAGCTGTTACCTATCCTTACCTGGAAACAGGCACACCCATAATTTGCAGCTGTGAAACACTAGGCTCAGCTCATGTGCTGCGGATATCTCTAAAGAGCCTGGTCCTTTCTGTGTTCTGTTGGAGCTTCGGTAGTTGGTAAGTGATGCAAAGAATCTGAGGCTAACACTATGGGTGTCATGGAACTGGACCTCCCAGTCACTCCAGTTTCCTTGATGAAGAGTATAATTGATGACAATTCTTCCTCTTAGAGTTACTGAGCCAGTTTGGTAAAGAATTTAGGTAGAGGCTCTCAACCTGTGGGTTGTGACCCCTTTGGGGGTGGAATAACCCTTTCACAGGGAATGCCTAAGAAAATAAAACACAGATGTTTTCATTCGCTGTAACATTACTAAGTAGAAATGAAAATAAGTTTATGACTGGGGTCATCACAGCATCAGGAACTATTAAAGGGTATTAAAGGATCACAACATTAGGAGAAGGTTGTGGAGAAAGCCATGATGGTGAGGAGTACTAGGAATACATTTACTATTACTGCAAACTCTTCCCCTCCCCTCCACACTGCACACACACCATGGCTCTGAGGAGGTCCCAGATCCCCAGACACCTCCACCTGGTGCTACATGCAGATGGCCATAGAGTGTTAACCCATACCTAAATAAGGTTGAGAACGGAAACAACGGTTGAGATTGCTCACACCACCCAGCTTCCAAGCACTGAGACTCTCATTACAGAAGCTTGGCAGTGTCGTTCTATGTTTGCCAGTCATGAATTTGGGAGCCTCCCGTGAACACAAGGAAGAATTATAAATAATGTTTAATTGTTTTCTGATTTACTTATCTTGATTTAAAACAGTGTTTCCTGTATTTGAGTTTTGTTGTTTTTGTTTTTATTTTTTATCTTTATGAATTGACAACATGTCTTAGATACACAAAAACAGTAACACAATTCAACATAAAGGATGAGGGACACTCTTCTGGTACAGCCTAGGCGTCATTGGTATTTTCAGGAATGGACCCCAAATACCTTCGCTGGGAATATCTAGCCAGCATTACCAGGCTGAAGCCCATAGGAAAGCAACTGGACCCCATGGAAAGCCCACTAACCTATCTTCACCTGGGGGGTTGAGTATTTCTATCTCTAATTTTGAGTTTTCCTTTCCTAGCTTGGGACGACATCATGTGTACAGTCAGAGGCCTGTTTACAAGGTTCTGTGTTGGTAGAAAACGGATTGTTGGAGCCACTGTTTTCTAGGAGGAAAGCTACACAAGCCGTCGCACGCCTGGAGTCTTCACCATTAATATCTTGTACCTGTGAGTGGATACAGGAGGTAAATGACTCCGTGGTTAAGGGTGTGCACAGCTCTTTTAGTTCTTAGAGACTACGTCTGGAGACTCACAGTGTCCTGCAGTTCCAGGGAGTCTGGTTCCTCCTCTGACCTCCATGGGCACCTGGAATCATATCCCCTACCATAGAACACACACACACACACACACACACACACACACACTAATGAGAAAAACAAATCTGTTAAAAAGTCTCTACTAATGAAAAATACTTTTTTTTTTTTTTTAAAGAAAGTCTCTTGAAGTAGTTACCTGAGTTCTTACTTTATGTCCAAAATATTTAGCAAGAATAAAGATCACCTCGAATCCTGATCTTAGAGTTAGCTGTTACCACTATACTTACTGTTTATGAAAGGCAATTTTTGTTTATGAGAATACAAAAAATACAAGGGTGGTGGGTGATCTCTCTGTTTGCTGGTCATACATGGCCACAGGCAATCATGGTAGAAATGTGTTCAGAATCAAAAGCCCTACTTGTTCAGCAGGTGCCAACAGGGCTGCACAAGAGTGACTTGGTGAGTACCACTCTCATCTAGAACTGGCTCTGATGGAGACCTACCACCTGGGCTAATTCTCTGTAATTGAAATTTGTTTAATGATATTGTTTCCCCAGTTAGAATCTTTCAACTCCCCCCGGCTCCCCAACGTCCTCCTCCTCCTTTATTGCCCTTGCTAATTAAAGAACTATACCGTGTTTACAAAGAAACAGAAAGTAAACTATGTTAGTCAGAAAGCCACTCAGGACATCTTGCCATAACCACATTGCGCCCGTTGTGTGTGAAGCAGGCTGTGCCCTGCCTCAGGCTTGGGTTGCTGCTCTATCTAATGCTGATCAGGCACAGGTGGCCGAGGTCCCTTTGAGAGGCAGGAAGGGTCGCTCTGCCTCCTGCACCACTTGACTCTGGCAGGGCCTCTTCGTGGACTGATCTGAGAGGAGTCCTGTCAGTTATGAGGCAACCTTCGGGTTCTGTGCTGGAGAAAGTTTAATTCTGAACTGTGAAAAGATTCAGTAAGTCACCGCAAATCACCCCAAGTGAAGCCCAAACTGAGTAATTTACACAGCACTTTGTGATCTTCAAACACTTCGCAGGGGTAATTATTCATGCCCGACATGGGGCCTTGGGCCCTAGCTCCCTGTTTGTTCTAAGGCAGAGCAGAGGTGTTTGAAACCGGCAAGAGACGAGCAGAGTTCCTGAGATCATGGCTAATGTGACACCCCCAGGCCTAATCTTCTCAGAGCACCAGGATAAAACAGTGTCCATTACAGAATCAGCCTTCATCCTGCCTCCTTCTGAGCCCGGCCACTCTGGCAGGCAGCTCAGAGACAATTGAGAGAGGCCAGACTTAATCAGGCCTTAGGAGCCGGGCAGGAGGATGGGGCTAATCTCCACATTTAGTCCTTCTGTTTGTGTGGACCTGCCTTGCCTGGCCCTGGCAGATCAAAGGAAGTTGGCAAAAATCAGATTAAGCCTGGAGAAAAGGGAGGGGGGGTTGAGCTGTATGACAGCCAAATTTTTTTTTCCCCTCTTTGCCTGTGTTGTGTACATTTACTAAGACCACACAGTTAATCCTGTGAGCTTTCAATACGCTCTGATTGCCTTTTCTTCTCTCTCCCCTCTTTCAACCAATAAAAAAGCCATTAAACTAAAATTCTGTATGAACTGTAAAAATGTAAAGGTTGCTCACAGAAGGCTGGCAGAGCAGCTCAACTCTGCGGAAGTTCAGCGATCTGAGGGGTAGGGAGCCACCATGGGTCTGCTTACCCTCCTAAGGAAGGGCAGTGGCCTGACGTTTCTGGAGACAGACACAGAAGAGCAGAGTGGAGCCAGCAAGACACCGAGCTATTAACACAGGCTGCCGTGGAGCCAGGGTGGTGGTCGGGCAGGTGCAGGAGTCGGTGAGGTGACATCTGATCTCGGGGACAACCACCTTGCCACAGAGAGCAGCAATGGAGAACATATGGGTTGGACCAATTAAACCAGCACCCGTGCGTTTCCTTTTTGAGAGCACGCTGCTGCATCGCTAAAGTCTGTTTTTATCTCTCTCCTCCTAGGTGTGTTTTTGTGAACAGTGCCATCTTTTCTCTCCTCGGTGGCTTCTGCCCCTGCACACAGTTCTAGGGTCCTTACAGCTCGAGTCACATCGGACAGATGGGTAAGAATAAGCGAGCGAGAGGGATTCACACTCTCCTCTCGCTGTTGCTGGCAGTCACCTGCTGTTTGTAAACAGTGACATGTGGGCACCAGCCTCGTCCTTCAAGCTAGGAGAAATGTGTGCCACTAAGTTGAATGCACAGAAGGCAACCCTGAGTTGGTACCCAGATACTCAGAGCAGGTTACTGCGCAAGTCTGTGGCAGGATGGCAGGGTGTGGCCAGTGGAACCAAGGCACTAGGGAAACATCCGTCAAAGGGCCATTGGTGTCTCTCATTCCTTCCTGCATCTTGCAACCCCCAAGTGGTGCCAGAAGGGAGCTGTGTGGCCGCTGGGTCTTGGCAGTGGTGCTCACCTCATTAGAGTGGATTAAGCCGTGATGCTGAGAAGGATAAAAGGTGAAAAGCCAACACAGCGCCGGGGCGGCCACCAAAAGCTCCGAGTGTCATTTGTGCACTGTCGCCATTATTGACTTGCACCCATGTGGTTCGCACTTTTCAATTACCGTCTGCCAGCAAGGTGGCTGGTAATTGCAGAGGCTAGTGCATGAGCACAGTGCCAGGGGACCCTCCTGGCCCTCTTCACCTTCCTTGATGCTCAACTCCAGGATGTTCAAAGACAAAGGTCCAGGGCCTGGGGGCATCCCCAAGGACGTGGGGAGGGGACGATGCCATTAACAAAATTAATAAATGAGAATCACACCTCCCTGGCAGGGTGGCCTGAGATTGGCAGCCCCTATGAAACAGGAGGCCTTGCAGGGCTCTGCTGCTTAGCAGCACTAGAGAATGCCTGACTTTGAAGCTCCCCCAGAAGAAGTAAGGGCTCAAGAAAGCAAGCTGCCTCACCCCTGTGCAGCTGCCTCAGTCCTGTGCAGCAGTGTCCTCCGGGCCCCCAGACCTCCAGAGTTCCTGCATCACACAGTCTCCCCACCACTAGGGAGGTATGGCACTTTTTGTTCACATTATAGAAAATAAAGAAAACCCAATCTTGATGCACACAATGTGAGTGTAGTCAGCTGAATCATTTTTCAGGTTGCTGGGGGTGAGGCAGACAGAATTTCATTGGGTAAAGCCTGTGTGGATAGAGCAGCACAAACAGACCCAACACATAGCTCCAGTCTAGGAGCTGTTTATGCTGTCCTGATCTCAGCACCCTTCCTATTCCACAGGGCCCCTCAGTGTCCTTCTCAGCGTGCAGAAGGGTTGATATGGGCAGTCTACATGGCTTAGGGGTTCAGGACTAAGACAGTTACTTTCAAAGTACCTAGCATTGTGGTCTCCACATCCCTCCCACCCCACTTCCTGAGCTGTTAGAGCTAAAGAAAAGCCAGATCTTATACAAAGTTCCAGCCCTACTGGAAAATAAGACATTGCTCATTAAAAGCTTGCTCTTTTCTGTGATCAACAGGAGGGTCAAGTGTGGTTTCAAGGGACAGTATGTATTACTAGTAGTCAGATCTCCTGAGCTTAAGTCTGTGCTTCTGCTTAGAATATTACACATTCAGTCACTTGGTGCACCATTCTTGATTCTTAGCAAACTCCCAGGAGCTCTGTGTGTGTTAGTGATGTGTGTACATGTGCACATAAATATACATGTGTGCATATGTGTATGTGCATGCATGTGAGTATGTCTGCATCTAAGTGTGTGAGTGTACAAATATACATGTACCTATTATATGTGTGTTCAAGTAAACATGTCTGTGTACCATGTGTGCTGAGTGCACATGTACATGCCTGTACATTGTGCATGTGTGTGAATATCCATGTTTGTGTGTTTTTTATGATGTGCCTATGTATGATATGTGCATGCAGTTGAGCACATCTATGTGCGTATATATGCATCCCTGTGTGTGTGGGTGCATGTGCTTGTGTTCCATACATCTTCATGTTTGTCTGAATGTGTATGTATGTACATGTATGCATATTTGTGTACATGTGCATGTGTGTGTCTCCTAGTATGTGTTTGTGTGCTGTGTGCATGTACATACATATGTACATATGTCCATGTGTACAGGTGATAGGACAAGAATAGTCCTGAACTCTGATGAGAGACCATGCATGTACAGACAACAAACATACACACAACATAAACACAGAGACAAGTACACATACCATACACATATATATACCATGCATGCGTGTTTGTACACACATAAACATAGGTATGTAAATGTGCATATATGACTCACATATACACAACACACAAGCATTCAACCTTGCGTACATGTGCATGCATGTCCTCAGTCACTGAGGACAGACCTCAGAATCAGGATAGGCCATGCTGAGCTGCTGCATTCCAGCCATACTCCTGCCACATGCTGGAGTTTGTATATAGTTGGCCTTTGAAGTTTCAGTGCTCAAAGCTGGCCCCCAGTGCAATGAAACTCAGCTGGTGAGGATTTTAAGAAGTGGAGGCTCAGAAGAAGTCATATGTCAGGGAAGGCATTAATGCATTCTCAAGGGGTCCCTGTAAATTCTCAGGAACACAGAAATGGACCCTGGATATCTCTGGTTCCATGTTCTGCTGTCTGTCTCCTCTCTTCTGTTCATGGGCACCATCTTCCCTTCGCTCTGTCACGTTGTGACCCAAGCATGGTGACCTCAGTCAAATCCCAGACAGGCTGCCTCTTGAGCTTCCAACCTCTAATGCTATGTGCTAAAGAGGCCCATTTTTTTTAAGTGAAGTAATCCAGACCAAGAAAGGCACATACAGTGTGTGCTCATCTCTAAGTGCATATTAGCTATAAAGTACAGGACAACCACGCTATGGTCCACAGACCCAAAGAAACAAGTAATCAGGAGGACCAAAGGGAAGATTTGTGAGTCTCACTCAAGGGGAAAAAATAGTCAACAGAGTGAACTGGAGAGAGGGAACTGGGTGAGAAAGGAAGTGAGGAAGGAAATTCTGGGGAGGGAGAAGACTGGGAATGAGAATGGACATCAGTGGGGGACATCTCTGGGACTAGGAGGAGACCTGGGATGCATGGGGGCTCCAGAGAGTCTATGGGATGACCCTAGCTGAGATTCCTACCAGGAGGAATCTCAGGAATATGGAGCCTGAATTGGTCATTTCCTGTAGCTAGGAGGGACTTCCAGTGGAAGGACAAGGACATCGACCCACCCACAACACCTTCTGCCTACAAAATGTGCAGGGATAAAGATGGAGCAGAGGCTGAGGGATAGTCAACCAATGACTGCCCCATCCATGTGAGAGAGCCAGCCCCTGACACTACTAATGATACTCTGCTGTGTTTGCAGACAGGAACCTAGCATAGCTGACCCCTGAAAGGCTTCATTCAGCAACAGGAAAACAGATACAGAGACTCACAGCCAAACATCAGGTGGAGCTTAGGAGTGAGTGGAAGAGGCGGGGATTGAATTGAGCAAGGCAAAGAAGTCAAGGACACCACAAGAAGACCTACAGAATCAACTAACCTGGGCCCACCAACCAAAGAACATTTAGGTGCTGGACCTAAGCCCCCTACACATTTGTAGCAGATGCATAGTTTAGTCTTCATTTGGGTTTTCTGACAATCGGAGTTGGGGCTCTCTCTGACTGTGTTGCCTGCCATATGACCTCCTTCGCCTAACTAGACTGCACGGTTGCTACTCAGTGGGAGAAGATATGCTAGGCCTGCTGGGACTAGATGTCTCAGCATGGGGTGGCACTCAATGGGGGCTTCCCCTTCTCCTCAGAGAAGGGAAGGGGGTAATGGGGAGAGAAGTTAATAAAGGTAGGACTGGGAAGAGAGGAGGGAGGGGGCTGTGATAGAAATGTAAAGTAAGTAAATTAATAAATAAATAAATAAACAAACCTTTTTTGGAATACTGCCCACACCAGGCCTTTTGTTGCAGAACAGAAAGCAGACCACTGCCCTCTTAGAAAGGAAATGGGGCAGGAGGCTCCCTTACTCAGCCAGCTTAAATCTCATCAGCTCTTTCTACTACTCCATGGCCAGACTGCAGACCAGAGAATATGAATGACCACAGTTTGAACTAAAGACAGAGGGGGGGTGAGTGCAGACCAGTGGCCAGCGATGTGCAAATACTCTGGCCCTGAGTGCTGCAGAGAAGGTGCATTACATCCTGAGAAGACCATACCCCTACAGAGGATCTTGGAGGACATAAAGATGTAAAGTACAGAGACAGTGCCAGTCACCATGGACCAAAGGACAACCTTGGGTGTTGTCTCCAGGAGTACCTTCTGTTTCCTTTGAGACAGTCTCTCATTAGCCTGTGATCACTGATTCAGCTGATTTTCTGGCCAGTGATCCCAGTGGTCCTCTGGTATCCCTTCCCCAGCACTGAGATCACAAGCATGTCCAACATGCCTGGCATATGTGAGTTCTAAGAACTAAACTCACATCCTTGGGCTTGCAAGGCGAGCACTGTAATTACTGTGCTACCTTTGTGGTATATCACACTGCATTTAAAAGCACGACTCTAGGGCTGGCAAGTGAGACACATCTTTAATCCCAGCACTGGAAAGGAAGAGGCAGGGGGATCTCTGTTATTATGAACCAGTTTGTTCTATGGAACATGGTGAATCCTAGTCTCAAAAACAGACAAAAACCCCAACTATAACAACAGTAAAAACTCATATACCCACAGAGAAGTATTGCAGTAATGATTTAAATAGGCAGGGTATGTGCTGATTCCTAAGTGAGGACAGGGAGATAGAATGCCCTACTGTCTGCTACTGAGATGGCCCCACAGGTTAAGGCTCTTGCTGTCAAGCCTTACCACCTGAGTTCCCCCTCCAGAACATACAGGCTGGAAAGAGCTGATGGCTGAAAGCTGTACTCTGTTGGTCATACTCCAGCTGTGACACCGTACACACACACATACACACACACATACATACACATATAACATACACATACACACACATACACAATACACACATACACACAAACATACACACACATACACACACATACACACACATATACATACACATACATACACATACACACATACACACAAACATACACACACACATACATACACACACATACACACAAATACACAATACACACACATATATACACAGACATACACATATACACACACACACACACACATACACAATATACACATACATACATACACACATACACACACATATATACATACACATGCACACACACATACACATAAACACACACATGTACACACACATACACATACATGTACACACACATAAACACATGTACACAACACACACAAAAACACACATGTACACATACATACAAACACACACATGTACACACACGTACACACACACACTGCACTTTTAAAAAGAATGTAATGGAGGAAAAGGCATCAGCCAAAAAGAGCCATAATGAAGTTCCCGAGAGGAGAGGGTGTGGATACACCCCTGTTTTAGCCTAAAGGCCATGTTTACTAGGAGAGTTCACTTCTCTTACTCCATGAACACATTCTAGATTTGAAACAAATGAAAGAAACACAGTCATTTGTGACTGACGGTTATTGTTCAAGGTTGTACATTCTTTGTGGCTCACCATGGCCATAGCTCTGTCACCAGCAGGCCTGTCCCAGAGATATGTAAGGCTCACATCCAAAGCTGTGCATACAACAGAGTAAAGGTAGCCTAAGGCTCAGGACTGCTGCAGCCTAGGGTTCAAGACTACCGCCTGTGCTGTGGCCCTACTCTGATCCTTCCAGGGAAGAGATATGTATCAGCTCTGTGGTCCCTGGGGGACAGTCCAGTGTCTGGAAATGGCAGGAAAAGGTAGGAAATGGTAGTCTTGGAGTAGAAGCACTGAGAGATGAGGGTGGGAGCCACAAGGAGTGGGGTCCTGCTGAGGCAGTCCTGAGTTTATGGCTATAGCCTCCTTTAGACACACAGGTATAAAAGTCACCTTCCCACAGTCTTTACAGATACACGGTAGACATGTGGCTTACTCATTAGGAATTTCTTGGTCCCTTTCTTCAGACTGAGAAATCTTCTCTATCACAGCTCTCAAGAGGTTTCCATTTTTCAAATGTGGCCAGTTCACACAGAGATGGGGCTCTATCCTCATACTTGGAGCTTTGCTGTTCCCCATGTACCTCATATCTTCTGGGAAGCCTTGCCTGTCAGAGTTACTTCATGACGCCTGTGAATAACTGAGTGGTGATCTCTTTCTTTAACAAAGAAGGCTCCACCCTGCCTTCCGTTTCTTCTGTGTTCACAGGACTCCCTTTACCTATGCCTGTGGCCTTTCATTTCAAACAATGTTAGAACCATTTGGACCACAGCATTGCCTCATGGAGAGAAAGAAGTCTAGGGTGACTCTTTGCCAATCATCACACAAACTTCCTCTGCCGAGTGGCTGAGGTCTGAAGTGCTTCAACCAACCCCTTGTCTTCACAGCACCTCTTGCAGAAGCTTGGTTACAGGTCAGGGAATCCTGGGCTGAAAGAGGAGATGATCTAGATAGAGCAAGACTATTAGATCCTCAGGGACACTTGGCCCTCAGCTCCAACATAAAAAGTTAATAATTCAGATTGTCCTGAAGCTCTGTTGCTCACAGTCCCATCTACACCGAAACTTTCTCCAGAAGAAGAAATCAAGACAAACAGTGCACTTCTTCCTTTGCTCTTTCTGTTGGAGGAGATAGACATTTTGAGACAGGGTGTCACTATGTGGCCTATTCTGCCTTGAATTCCTGAGTCGTGGGATTGCAGACATGTTCTACCATACAATGTCAGTATTAAGAGCAATGTGTCACGAGTCAGAGTCATCTCCGTTTTTATAGTCTACTCTGCTCTGAGAAAATGGGATGCAGTTTGAGGCGCCAGAGGAGCAATGGAGACATGGGGAGCAGGCCTGGAGCAAGGGTGGGGTCAAGGTGTATCTAAACCCTGGAAATCTCATCCTGAGACCAACCCACTAGAGTAGATCCCATGCCCTGACCTTTGTCCACACCAGAGGAGGTCAAGTAGCCTGGTGGCCAGCTTAAACTTCCTCTTTCCTTACAAGGTCATGTCTTTCCAAGACCAGGTGCTGATAGTTGAACACACAGGAGGAAGTCTTGGCTCACAGGAATGCCGAGGAGGTTTCTTCCTGCTTTTCCCCTCAATACTGTATGGCAGTATTGTGCCTACCCACCCAGAGATAGAAGATGCACAGGCTGTTCTTTGTATTCCTTTCTGGAGGTAGATAACTAGCCTATTTCACTCATCTGGCATTAGTCACTGGAAGTTCTGATTTCCAACTGTGTAGTGTCCCCTGGCCTGCAGCTATCTCACTGCCTAAGCACCGGGGATCTAAGCACTGGGGATATATATCTCACCTGGGAATTGAGAGAGCACACTGGACAGTGTGCAGCCACAGACCAGCCTCTACTCTGCTCTGGCCTTTGGCTTCCTTAAGAGCTGTGAGCTCAAACCCCAATCATCTTTCCTAGGGTCAATAATTAAATGATCCATAGAGTCAAAGATTAGGAACACAGGTCATATGACATGCTTAACATAGACACCTATGCTTTATAAAATTCATATAAGACCTGTGGACTTCGGATGCGGCAGCACCATTAGCAGTGTTTTCACCACACACCATGAGTGTGAACTAGTAAAATAACTGTGAGAAACTCATCAGTCATGTACCACTCGTCACATACACAGGAGAAAATAGGAACAAGCATGGTGTCATGGGGACTGAGTGAGGCTGGGGTGGTAGGGGCAGATTCAGGCAAAGGCAGCATGAGAGGCCCAGGAAGCTCTCACCTAGCAACTTTTCAGAGGTATAGGCTTCTTTAGCCCTCACTCAGGAGCCAACTCTCTTGAGAGAAAGCACCCCAGTTTCTTTTTTCCCATCCCAATCTTTACACCTAAGTCCTGCCATCTCCATACTGAGATCCAGATCTTCATGACAGCAGAGTACCATTAGCCCAGTCTCAAGAGAGTCCTTGCTGTCTCCATACCTGCCAGTCTGTGGCTTCCAGGCTTTGTGTGGTGTGTGTGTGTGTGTGTGTTTTGTGTTGTCTGTCTGTCTGTCTGTCTGTCTTTGTCTATGAGTATGTGTGTGAGAGTGTGTATGTGTGTGTGTTGTGAGTGTGTGTGTGTGTGAGTATGTGTATGAGTATGCGTGTTGTGTAAGTATGTGTGTATCTGTCTATGAGTATGTGTATGAGTGTGTGTGTTGTTTGTGTATATGTATGTGAATAAGTGTGTGTATATGTATGTGAATAAGTGTGTGTGTATGTATGTGTGTGTATGTGTATGTATGTGTGTGTATGTGTGTGTATATATGTGTGTATGTGTATGTATATATGTGTGTATATGTGTGTATATATGTGTGTGTATGTGTATGTATGTGTATGTATGTGGGTGTATGTGTGTGTGTGTGTGTCTGTCTATCTATAAGTATGTGTGTGAGAATGTGTATATGTGTGTGTGTTGTAAGTGTGTGTGTATGAGTGTGTGTATATGAGTATGTGTATTGTGTAAGTATGTGTGTGTGTCTATCTATGAGTATGTGTATGAGTGTATGTAAATGTATATGTATGTGAGTATGTGTATATGTGTATGTGTGTATGTATGTGTGTGTATGTGTGTGTGTGTGTGTGTCTGTGCACGTGTGTGACTGGCTGCTGGTTGGCTTCTCATGGAGGTAAAGGTTTCACGCAGGATGGTTCTATCATCTGAGACCTACAGTGCATCTTCTGGAAGAAGAAGATGGACTGTGAGCTTTATTGTAGAAAGAAAAAAAGGGAAAGGAGGAAGGAAGGAAGGAAGGAAGGAAGGAAGGAAGGAAGGAAGGAAGGAAGGAAGGAAATGGCTGGGTGATGGGTCTAAGGTCTATTCTGGAGGAAAGGCAGGGTCTATGGGTCCCCTTTTTTGCTGATGGAGGACACCTTGCCCAGCCTATCTCTTACTTGTACATAGCCCCATAATCACCACCAACCTATTTTCTGTGATGTACTGAAAATGCAATGCAGAGCAATCCTGCCTTAGTTCTCATCTCTGCGAAGACCTGGCAGCTCTCTGACAGGCCAAGTTTTCACGTTGCAAAGTCTACAGAGCCTGTCAACACAGAAGGATGACTTTGAGAGAAGGTCACAGCCAGGATGCATTAGCAGGCTCATCCCTTCTCCACCCTGTGCCCCATGCTCCCCTCTGCATATTAGATGACACCCCTTTAAACTGTTAAGTGCTGCTGTAGTTTTATCGGCCAGTCGCCAACAGGCTCAGGGGAACAGTGCTATCTCCTATGGCTGTGAAAATTGATATTGAACATGGGAGGAAAAAATCTCACAAGCTGATAGCAATTAGCTAAAAAGGATCAGTGGCCCATGATTCATCACACCGGGGAACCAAAGTCAGCAGGCACGGTTGCCAGGTCGCTGCTTGCTCTGCTTCTGTTTATCAGGCATACAGGGTGTGACATCTACTTCCCTGGCAGGATGGACGCTCCTGAAGTCTGTTGCTGTCTTTTATTGGTGAAGTCTGTAGAATGTGCTGGAGGTGGTGGATGCTGGCCATCCACACTGACAAAAATCACGTTAAGAAGTGGTTGCTGCTGTTCACGAGAGAGAACTTGTTGTGTGTTTGTTTTGGGAAGGAAGTAATTTATGAAGCTGGATTAGTAAGAGCATTGCATCTGTATTAATTAGTCAAGCTAATAGTGCGAAGCTATCAGAGATATTGATTCCAGGGTCATCATCACAGTCATCCAGAGGGCTCCTTCTCTGAGCTACAGGATGGTGTGGAACTTGAAACCCTCACACTATTATCCCCCCCACACCATTGGTACCACATGCACACAGCCAACATGTGATGGTGAAGTTGTTCTCTAAAACAAAACCATCCGTGTGCTGGAGAGATGTCTGCCATTAAGATGTTTGTAGCTTAAACACAAGCTGACTTACTTGTGGACGAGACTTAAGATCTCCAGCACTCAAGAAAAGAACTATGAATGCCAATGATGTCCAAAGGGCCTAACTCAGGGAGGCAGAGGCTGGAAATGCCTGGGGCTTGTTGCCTACCTGACTAGTTGAGATTTTAAGTTCTCATTCATTAGGAGACCCTATCTCAAAGGGTAAGATTGAGAGATAGATAGAGATAGAGATAGAGATAGAGATAGAGATAGAGAGAGAGAGAGAGAGAGAGAGAGAGGAGGGCATCCCAGGTTAATCTGTGCTCCACATTCACCTTCACACATGAACACACACACACACCACACACACACACACACACAGGGGCATCAGTTCCTGCAATTCTGCTGTCCTGAGGTGAACTGACACAAAGTGTAATCAGTATTTGTCACCTAGCATGGATGACATGTTTACTCTAAAATGTGGTATGAGATGTTCCCCACCGTCATTCTCCAGTGTGCACAGAGAACCCCAGTTCAGAGATTTAAATACTATTCAGTGCTTCTTGTTACAACATGCTGCAGTTCCTATTTTTATTTCTTTTTAAAGTAAAACTGTATTATTTATTTATTTATTTATTATTTATTTATTTATTTATGTGCATATTCAAATTTAAGTGCAGGTGCCCATGGAAGCCAGAAGATGACATTAGATCTCCTATAGCTAGAATTTAAGCCTCCCTAGTGTGGGTACTGGGGACTAAACTCTAGAGCAGGACCTGCTCTAATGCTCCACAACCACTTTTTTTTTAATGTACATATGATATGTTCTTCTCATGGAGAACACGGGCCATGGGGTGTTGATCCCCAAGCATGTACTGAGAGATCCTGGAAAAGTCAGATCATGAGCATATGCCATTGAGCAGACTTTCAGAGGATGATTCCTGGTAGTCTTCCCAGTATTCATATGTTACAAAAACTAATAAGGACTATACTGGCTGGTTTTGTGAGTCAACATAACACAGCTGGAGTTATCACAGAGAAAGGAGCCTCCCTTGAAGAAATGCCTCCTTGAGATCCAGCTGTACGGCATTTTCTCATTTAGGGATCAAGGGGGGGAGGGCCCATCCCACTGTGGGTGGTGCCATGGATGGGCTGGTAATCCTGGGTTCTATAAAAAGGCAGACTGAGAAAACCAGAGGAAGCAAGCCAGTAAGTAGCATCCCTTCATGACCTCTGCATCAGCTCCTGCCTCCAAATTCCTGCCCTGTGTTAATTCCTGTCTTGACTTCCTTTGGTGATGAACTGTAATGTGGAAGAGTAAGCTGGATAAGCCCTTTCCTCCCCAACTTGCTTCTTTGTCATGATGATGTTTTGTGCAGGAATACAAATCCTGACTAAGACAGTGAGCTTACAGGCTAGTCATCTTAATTGGAATATATAATTGAATGTACACTACACGTATCTTTTTTAAGTCTGTGTGTGTGTGTGTTGTGTGTGTGTGTGTGTGTGCAGTTTGAAATGAAAAGCTTTTTTAGGAATACAGATAGCATGATAGCATCATACCTAAGAAAACTGCCCACAATACCACTGACATCATCTTTCCCACATCATCAGAGCAATATCCTGGATCTGATGACATGACAGGTAGTCAGTTTAAGGCCCTCTACTGATGGCTGTGCTTGGAAACTCCAGGAGAGCCTATAGCCAGAAGCCTGTGACAGCCATCTTGAGCCTTGCTTGGACCCACAGATTCCAGGACAATGAGGAAACAGGGGCAGCTCACCTCAACAACAAGCAAGCCTTCATCTCCCCCATCCCCAGAAAAGCCTATGGCTAACTCGCACACATTGACTCTAAGGTTTTTATACAGTCCATGCTTTGGTAATGACACCATGGTGCCAGAGGTCCTTCTTGGTTGTAGTTTAGGAACAAGGAGAAAGAATCTGTGAGCAAGGAGGCCTGAAGAAGAGGAAGAGGAGGGAAATGCCATAGATGAAGCATAGCTGGTAGAAAGAATGGAGGCTGAAGGAGGAGGAGCAGGATGGGAAAGGGGAGGCATGGCAATGCTTCCAGGCTGGCTGTGGGCACTGCTCTTGGTGAAGCTGAGAACACTGGAGTCTGCAATGTGATTTCAGGGCTGTAACTCCAGTCCCATGGCCTTTTTATATCAGGACGGTGGGGGACTGAGAAGACTAGCTTTGGAGTGTTTGCTGAGTTCACTAGAAGTGTCCCTCTTCTCATTCAATGGTCCCTCCGTGCCCCAAGGATTGTCAATTGTTTGTGGGCCCCTAGTACTCAGCATTTCAGGAGAGTTCCTAACTGTCCATTGTTGGAGACCCAACCCAAGAGCTCTGACACCTTGTTCTCTCTCTCCCTCCTTCACCATGCCTGTTCCTGTTCTAGACAGATGATGGGCATTTTTTCATACCCCTTTATTTGGATTTGTGAACTATTTCCTCCCTTAGCCAAACAAAAGCACCCTACAAATGGGGTGCTTATCTCTTCAAATGTATTTCAATTAGAGTGTCCTGTGGTCATCCTGTGTTCCTGCTCTGAGCTGGAGGAATTCTATCCATATCACACAGGGCCCAGCAGGATCACATTTCAGCCAATCTGGGAGACCTTGGGGGAGGCCTCTGGCTATGCCCCTCATGCTTTACATGATGTTAGGCTGCTCAGCTTCTGTGCCACTTAGGACAACAAGTGCTTAGCAGGCCGCACTTCAAACTGCTGAGGGCTCACGATCCTGCACGCTGGGAAAACAGATCCCTGTATCCATTACTGGGAACTTGATCTCTCGACCTTGCCTCTGAAAGTCAAACAGGGAAGTACCAGCCTGGAAGCTCCTACAGAGAAGGAAACAGTTCCACTGACTGTCAGCAGACAGACAGAGAAAGGAGAGCTCTCCTCCCAGAGAGCATGGCTTCTGATACTGGCCCCAGCATGATCACTTTGACCTTGATGAGGTTACTACCCTCCCACTGAAGCCAAGAGCCTAAAATAGCAATGATGATCACAAACTCTGCTGATGAAGCCTAGGTCCGCTTCACACACTGAGGGAGGACTCACTGGGAAATGGTGGTATTGAAGTAGAGACTCAACACCTCTTTCCCCCACCACACACTCCTGACACATGCCTGTGGGCTGGCTCATTCATTCCCCTTCTACCCCATTACTCTCATGCCTTTGCTACCCTTGTTTGCTTCTCTGGGCACTGGCCACTATTTTCACTGGACATAAATCAGTGTATTAGTCCCCTAGCCCTAAGGTGTAGAAGACTCTGAGCCAAGGCCTATGCTTGTACTCAAGTACTGACTTCAAGTTGGCTCAACATTGGGTGTTTTGGAGTAGTTACTGCAGTAGGGTCTTTCTGTATGCAGCTTAACTGTAATTGGTAACATCCTTAGACCCATGGCAAACATGAGTGCATGCATTTATGGCCCATGATGCCTCATTATTTTTCCAAGTGTGTGATATTACAGTGAGTACCATCCCTGACAGTCCAGTCACCCCTCTGATTTAACTCCAACCAGGTGGACTGGATGCGGAATGGAAAGGACAGTTATGTGGTCCTTTGGAAGGTGTACTTCAGAAGATGCAGGGAGTGTTGTGGTTTCAGACTCATCCCAGGCTGGGAATAGTCTGGGACTTGGAGCTGCATGCACTTTTTGCCATTGTGGGGGAATGGGCCCAGGAAGAACAAAGTGAATGCATGCACTCCTCTTTGTCTCCTTCATGAGTTTTTATGCCTGAAAGACTATGCAGGATTGACTTATTCACCACACATGGAGATGACATTAAGCCATTTCCACATCATTCTCCCTACATCATTTCTGCTGCACAAAAACACTCAGCCTCACAATATTTCTACCCTGTACCCAGCCTTAGCAGATGAATTTAGAGACTGCCTGGCCAGTCCTTTTAAAGCCAAACACAAGATGCTTGCTCCTGCTTGCTAGGTGTGAGGTATATAGTCACTGAGGGAGCCACCTCCAGTCTGCCCCTGCAGAACTAGTGCCTGTTAACACAAGTTTGTTGTTAGAAAGAGGCATGGTACCCACAGCAGCTGTCTCTTGGGCATGCACCCCACATGATACTCAGGATGCTTTCTTAGTGCCAGATGGGGCATGATGTGGGCTCCTGCCTTGCTTGTTCTAAGCAGTAAAGAGGGCTGGCCACCTGAAGTGGTCTGTTTCTTCACTTACTCCCTTTACCATTTGTCTTAGTACTTCTTGGCTTATTAACTGAGTTGCTATATGTATGTTCCTTTCACTGGGGATACAATGTGGTGACATGTGGGACTGGTAAGGGTATCTTGGTTCTTGACTGGGCATGGGCCTGGAACCCGAGACTCCAAGGGAGAAATGGCAGGAGTTTGGCCACATCCCCAGAACCCAGAGTCCTGACAAGCAGTCTAATCTCCATGGACCTACACCGTTCAGTCACATAGGCCATTACAACCCCTCCCAAAGTGCACAGGTAGAGGGTGTGAAATACAGGCCTCAGGCCCTGGAGATTTACATACTAATGAAGGTCAGAGGGTGGAGCCAATTAAGCATTCCTCCCAGACCCTTCCCACTTCTCCCTCCCTATTTAACTCAGGTCTGCCTGAGTTTGGGTGGGGGTGTACATCCAGATCCATTCACCACCTGCCATGACAATAAACCCTTTTGGAATCAAGGACTTCCTCGTATCATTGGGGCCTGCCTGTCACCAAAGCTTCCAGCCTCAGAACCTTAGACTTTCCCCTGGATGTGGGACTCCACCGCACTGGTCCAGGCTGCTGCCACGTGGCCCGGGGCCTCCTTCTGCAACGTCATTTCCCCTAGTGACATGGGTCAAGAGAAGGCTTCTCTGCTTTTGGAGGTCAGGATTTCCCAAGTAAAGTGTTCACAGACCACTCTTTCTCCACAGCTTCCTGGGAAGGATTATTTGCCTTTGCTGGCTGGCTCCAAGAAACTCAGATGGTCCTGTGCATGTGGCTATGTTCCTCTGTCTCTGCTACATTCTCTTATAGCCTTCTGTCCTGTGCATCTTCTTCTGTGTCTTTATGGAGTTGGATTTAGATCTCATATACACAAGCCACCATAACATCACTCAAGATTTTAACTTAGGTCTACTTTCAGAGATGACTTTTCTAAATAAGCCACAGGCACTAGTTCTGTGTGTTCAGAACTGGATAGACACATCCTCTTGAAGCTATCACTCAATTCAACTTTAAAGCCATTTAAGGAATGGGGTAAAATTGAGAAAACTTCTCCGCAAGTAGTTAAGGGGGCACAGGCAATTTGTTCCCACTTGACTCTATAAAGTGCATTATCAGGAGCCAGGAGCCAGAAGGGAGAAAGAAAGGCAGGTGAATCCTTCAGAAAGGCTTCGTGATTTATTTAATTCCTGCACAAAGCCCATTGTGCAGTCTACCAAGCCTTGTCTTTATTTTGTGCATTTAACTCAGGGTTCACATAAATCATGGAGAATGTTCATCCTGTGTGCTGATCTTGCAGTGCCAATAAGCCTTACAGTAACAGAACTGTGATGGTTTGGGACCTACATTTATTTAAATAAACAATGCAGGGAAGTCCTGGGACCTTGCACAAACACTCAGGCTCCATGCATGGAGAGCCCTAGTTTCCTGATATCATTTCTACCAAGATGTAAACTATTTCACTAGTAAGCTTTCCTCTTGGCTCCATCTGAATGCCTATCTCTACAAAGACAGAGCTCTCTTGGTGAATGAACAACTTGGACCTGCCCATTTTCACACCACAGAGTCAGTGTGAACATCTGACTTGTGTCTGTTTGATGTGCTAGTTCACATATTTGCAGAATGCCTGCTTGTGAGGAGTGAGTGACATGGAGGGAACTTAGCTTCAGTGTTAGAATCCAGAAGCAGGAGGCAGTATACTCCAGGAGGTACTTGAGACTGCTGTGGCACAGGGAGTCAGAGTACACAAGATTCCTCTGGGATGTGTAATGGATTGGCCAATGCATATGTGAAATCTGCCTAGGCCTAGTGTGTGTCTCTTTGATGCTGCCTTTAGAGCATTATTCAATGGACTTCCTACTAGGAAGACTCCTCATCCTATATACTGTATCTCATAAAAGGACATAAGCAAAAGAAGAGTGGAATGATGTGCTGAAGACTAGGGAGATCTGTAGAGGCATGTAGCAATTGCCAGCCATCCCAGCATCTCGGGGAGGACAAGCATAGATTCTCTTGCAGGGCTCTACAAGGTGCTGGCTACACCTTGATCTTGGGCTTTACGTTAGGAGAGAGTAAGTTTTCTCAACATGGAACCTGCCCTTCTGAGGTTCACATGGTTTGATTTGCTAGCTGCTACTGCTAGTGTTATGGGCCATACTTAGAAACTGGTAGACAAATGTACTGTACAGCTCTAAGGAGAGAGAGAGAGAGAGAGAGAGAGAGAGAGAGAGAGAGAGGAGAGAGAGAGAGATATTAACTCTGTTATCTCAGTGAAGAGGACACTAGTCACATCTGGAGATAGTCAGGTACACTGGTAATTCAGTACACTGATGCCAGTATTACCATGACATAGAAGTTTAAAAAAAAATGTCATATACATACTCTTGGGGATGTGTGTACACAACATACCAACATCTTATTAACTCAGTCACAAACTCCCTAAACAATGTTACCAAATGGAAGCCAGCAACATGTACAATAATCACATACCCATGATAAGTGGCCCATTCTAGGAATATAAGACTGTTTCAGTATTCTGAAGTAGGTCACCACAGTGTACCATGAAACAGACTAAAGAAAATGTATTATATTGATTAATGTGGTAAAATAATCAACAGAGCTGGGAGAATGTCACAGTGGGTAAAGCATTTGCTAGACAAGTATGAGGCTGAGTTTCAATGGCTACTACCTATGTCAAGGCAGGCGTGGTGGGCTACACCTGAAATTCAAGCATTTCAAAGACAAAGTTGGAAGGCATAGATAGGAGAAACAGGAAAATGCCCAGAAGCTCATGAGAAGATAGCCTGGTATGTACAGGGAAAAGAATAAGAGACATTATCTCTAACAAAGATAGAACATGAGGTTGCCCTTTGACCTTCATGTGCAGAGTAGGGCACACATACATTACACTCAGACACATGGATGCACAGGCATACAATATTTCACACAGAAAGATGGAAAAGAAAAATATTTGCCAACATTCAATGGCCACCAAAAAATAGTCTTAGACACAAATCCAGATTGGTAACACATGACCCTATTGTGAAAAATGTAACATCTTGAACCAGCAACACTATAGAGATGGAAAAGGTGGTTTATAGTCAAACTCTAGGGATATGGGCACAGGGCAGAGAATGCAGAGTAGCTTCAGTATGGCTGCAGAGGTGACCATACCTGAGCATTAACTATGGTGGACTTGGAATTCACTGTGGTGTCATGGGCTGACTGCACATCAGAGCAGAGGACACCACTGAGCTCAGGGGCTGTAATACAGGGACAAGGTCAAGTTGATATCACCACCAGCATATGGTATTTTGCATGTCCTGTCCATCCATAGTGGAAATAAAGAAAAGAGAGAGGAAGCAGAGAAGAGAAAAGAGGAGAAGAGAGGAAAGGAGAGAAGGAGGAGGAGTGAGAGGGTATGGGAAAGGTGAAGAAGAAGAGAGGGAAAGGAGAGCGAGGAGGGGAAGAAGAGGAGGAGGAGAAAAAGTGTGTTAAAATTAACACATAAACAAACAACAACCTAAAGAATTTAAGCTATATGTATCTAGAGATATAAGCAAAAATATCTAGCAGAATGTACATGTGTGTTTGTATGTATGTATGTATGTATGCGTGTATATATGTGTGAATGTGTGTGTGATTTGTAATACATGTTACACTACAATACATGAAGCCATTCAGCACTGCACAGTGATACACAGGTTAAATGTCTGGAAGATGGTTATCAGATATCAAACATAGGAGAGAGCGAGCCTGGGAAACAGGAAAGAAGATAGAAAAGCTCCAACGTAATCTTTAAAGAATTTTATTTCTTTCAAAGCCCTGAAGCAAACGCAGGAAAATACGATTTAGAAGTGAGTAGCCGACACCCTGCATCATCTCTATGTCTCTGTATGTTTCTTTCAGGTTAAACTATTTTATTGTTGATGTGAGTGCCAGCATATAATAAGGTACTATCCCAGCAATGACCAGTCAGTCTCCATGTCTCCTGACCTGACTGTGGGCAGCAACTGGTACCTGTACCTAACAGGGAATGGAGAAGTTTTCAGCCAACACTCTAATGCTACTGCATTTCACTTGGAAATTGAGAAGTTCGCAGTGGTTTTTGACTCAATGAGACAAAGCAAGGGTGTCCATGGGGGAAGGGCCAGCTTGTCCTCACAGCCTTTGGAGCAGGCAGTGATGGACAGACTGCTTTCATCCTCCTGGGTGATTGTGGTGTCCATTATGAGTGTGAGGAGGACTGTTGTAGAGGCCCTGCAGGTCACTGAGGAGCCAGAAACCCTTGCCCTGAAAACATAGAACTCAAGCTTGAGCTGAGTGCTCTCATCCCATTCCCCCTCCTGCCTAGGAATGAGTGAAGACAGCCCAGACTGAAGTGGAGAGATCACAAAGCAACATGGTGGGGTCAGGGTGGGGTGTCAGTGTCAGGCCTCCCTGTGTTCAGTGGCACCGTAACCTAAGGTTAGGATCCTCCTAGGAAGTATACCATTTATCAGAAATCTTCTAAAGAAAAGAACTATGCTTTGGGATCATGGGCTGTTGGCTGTAGAAGGATCCAGAAAGTCTGGGCCCTTCTTGTTTTAAACCAGAGGGATCTGTGCAGTGATTGCACCATGGAGATGTAGTAGCTTATTTACTTATAGTAAAGTGAGGCTGGGATCCAGGTTCCCCATGGTGGCCTGCAGCCAGATTTACTGTGCCACAACCCTGGGTCATCAATGTCATACCCAATATGGCACACTTAGCATATGATAGACAGTGTATAGCACAGGTTTGCTACAGCACAGCTGGAGTTCAACCCACTGTGTGGCTCATAATGAATGCAGCATACACAGGGTAGCCCATGTGTACAGTGCGGCTCATGGAGAATGGAACACAGTGTAGCTCACTGGGGGTGCAATGCAAGGAACAGGCCATGAGTGTGCAGTTCACACCCACATAGCACCACACATACATGCCACATACCTGTAACTCATAGGCTGATTTGATTGGCTGGGCAGATTCCAGGATGGATGCTGTTGGCTTGTGAAGTTGGAGGGTCCTGTGTACACCCAGAGGCCCTTTCTGAATTATAGAGCTCTTGCAGTCGTTGAAATAAATACACACAAATCCTGTTAAATTAAAGCAAACATCTCCACCTCCCGTGGTTCGCTTTGCCACTCGCTGCTGGGCTGAGCTTGACAAATATGCAAATGTGTGTCTATTTGTAGCCACATGGTAAACTTCACAGGGTTGAGATCATCTGATCAAAAGGTGTGCAAAGGATTCTGGGCAGAAGATCAAGGGCTTGGCCTGACAGTAGGATGTTTCTGGTCTTAGCGGTTCTGAGGGAGATGTAAATAAGCAAACCTGGGAGAGAGTGGATGCTTTATGGCCGGGCACCTGAGTTTGCCAGTGGGACTCTAAGCAGAAAGGAAGCAAGGTCCATTTTCCAGAACCCTGGCAATGCAGCCACAGTAGGACTCCATGGACAGGCAGCAGAACACAGTGGTCAGATACACTCCAGAGCTTGGACTGGGCTCAGTAAGCCCAAGAATCAAGAGAGGAGACATTACAGACTCCTAGGATGTGGACCTGGCTCCAGCTAGTAAGGAAGGAGAAAATGGGGACAAGTCTGTGACAGATAATGATGAGCTCACAGAAGCACTCAAACTACAATGGACACATGAATCCATCCTGTATCTACAATTATCGTGAGCATCTCAGTGTGGAACCCCAAGAGCAGACCCTTAGGCCCAGAGAGAAGTCTGGGAACACGAAACCAGCAAGAACTGGGTGAGAATCTCATGGAGAGGGGAAGGAGTCCAGGAAAGACATCTTGGAGTTCAGGCCACAGTGACATGAAGATCCTAGTCCCACCTTTAGAGTCCAAGGGGACAGACTCAGAGGCGCCCTGCTCACCATTCTAGGAAGCCTTAATGTTTACCCATTGCCCCTTGCTCATCTTTGATTGGAGGCTGTACATATGAAGGATAACTGAACTTGTTCTTGAGGAGCAAAGGACTCTAGGTGACTAGTGATCTGTAGAACAAAGCCCTAAATTCTCAGAAACCATGAGGGTTGGGGAATAGCTAGGATGGGACACCAACAGCATTGACTTCGGTGGCACAGAGTCAATGTGGACACAGCAGGAGAGAATTTCATGTTGCTTCCTATGTTTTTCTTTGCAGCTTGACACTGGAGAAACATGTGTTACACTCTCCTGCACACTCCCTGCAGCACCTGCAGCATAGGGAAGATCTGATCAAGAGTTTGGGATAGGGTTGAGGGATCTAAATCTACGGGTGCATTCGAGTCACTTAGA
The DNA here is from genome assembly GCA_021653895.1 of Mastomys natalensis. NCBI lineage: Eukaryota > Metazoa > Chordata > Mammalia > Rodentia > Muridae > Mastomys > Mastomys natalensis. Next base: position 74,076 of record JAJTUV010002052.1, read on the forward strand.
ACCATGGGGCAAATCTCTGCCTGGCTAGTGAACCAGTGCCTTTATTCTTGCAGCAGATGATGTCACCATATGGTAGTTGCCCAGTGCAAGTCTGCAGAATAAAGGAATGTATACTTACATAAATGTAGGGATGGCAGCCACAGTCTGGTAACATGGAGTAATCGAAGCACTTCAGTGTGTGTTTTAACATCATGTATGGATCAACCTTTGGCCATCCTTCTAAAGTCTGATCAGAGTTTGGTGGGCAAGAGCTCCAATAAGTCCCATGGGGCAAGGTTGAAGCTTGTTGTCCTCCTGTACAGTGTAAGCATGTGTCATATGTCAAAAAGAAGCTAAAGCTGACAGTACTTTTACTTGTGTGGATGACTAGAAAGTCCAGCATCTGATTTTCTCACCTGGCAGGGTATTAGGCTCAATAATCTTGATTGCCTTCTGTTTATAGCTAAACAGACTTGGAGAGGTAAACAATACAGACAACTTCAAAAACACATGCCCAGGATAACAGGAGGGCACAATTCTGGCTGCTCTGGTAGCTACTATACTTGATGTCCTTTTTTTTCTACTGTAGATCTGAATGAGCATCTATAAATATCATCCTGGGTGAAAAACACCTGTGAGCACTTCTAGTACCTTTTCTGAGGGGACAAATTCTTGTCACATGTTGTCTGAGAAATCAATGGCATTCTATCAATCCATTGGCTTCTTCCCTGTTTCTTAAGCCCATCTCCTCTGTGCTGTGGAACTAAGCAGCTTGGCAGCACCTCTTTCCACTTCCGAATACAGTTTAAGTCCATAGTTGTTTCTTGCCTGACATTCCTTGTCTCTACATCAGGCCGCATTTTCTTTGACTATGTTCATAATCTCTGCTGTAAATGCAGCATCTGGTCCATCTCGTCTCAAGGTCTGCTCTGCCAACTCATTTATTTTTCTTAACTATGAGTTTTTTTTCTTTTTTCCATGACAAGCAATGTTTGACTGGTGATGTAATGTTGTAAAATTCTGGATTCTGTTTTATTTCTCTGGAGAGTGTTGAATGGTAAAGATTATCCACAGAGGAGGATATTTAAGATTGGGGATATTTCAGGTTTTGGGTTTGTTCTACCTGGAATGCATCTGTGGAAAGATCACCACGTGAATTTCCCAGAAGCCCTCTACACCTTGGCCTTTTTATGCCTCATTTGGACAGTGGTGTGTAATGAGCCCCCTTTAGCCCTGCAGGAACAACAATGTCTCTCACACGCCCAGCCTCTATTTTTGCCTCACTCTATGGTGTACATGCTGGGAAAAAAATTCACACTGCATGTATTCAACCTGACCTGTGCTAAAGCTAAAGTTATCTGGGTTGTGGTGTTCACTTCTTGGTATTCAATGCCTACAACTGCCCACCTGTAGTTTCCTGGCAGGAGAATTCATCCTATATTGTCACTCTGCCATTATTTCAATTCTTGACTTACTATAGAGGTATAAATAATTTGGTTTACTTGTGTAGCAGCATCCTGTGCCCAACCAGTCTACCTGAGCTTCTCAATTCCTTGTCTATTTATGCTCTGGCTCATCTAGTTTCTCCAGAACATCTCACATGGGCTCATGCAGGACCTACCTTTACAGGATAGTGGCTGCATCAGTGACTGACAGGCCAGATGGTACATACACATTTGCAGCTGACCAGAGGTTGTTCAGCAGTATGGAACACAGGGATGCTTGAATACTGCAGTTGAGAAATGGCATGCCCTGGTGTTACCTCCAGTCCAGCTGGAGTCTGCACCATTTTACTTACGGTGACCAATGCCTATATTTGAGCCCTATTGTGGTGGCTGAATGTCTGACCACATCCATAAAGATTGTTGACATTTCCCATGAGTTTAGCTTCTGATAGACAGATGTTCACCAGGTTCTCCAAGTCCCTCAGTCATACATGCAGTGTTTGCTTGGAAAAATGTGGTCTACATGCAGCTGTGTCTTTGCTCTGTGGGGATTATACATCACATCTTCATGCTGCAGAGAAATCAATAGCTAAAATTCCTTAGCTCAGCCTTTCTTGGGGTTGTTAAGCTCTCTGGCTCCAGAATGCTGATGCCAGTAACAAGACTGGAGGTTCCAACAGCAGCAGCAGCAGCAGTGTGTGTGTGTGTGTGTGTGTGTGTGTGTGTGTGTGTGTTAAATGCAAGTGAGTCATCTAATGTCTTGCTCAATCACTCCTCAGCTTCTTTTTTTTTTTAGACAGACTCTCTCACTGAACCTGGACCTCACTGTCTGCTAGACAAGCTTATCCAGTGAGTTCAGGAATCTTTTTGTGTCTCCCTTCATATAGTTTGATTATAGGAACCTGGATAGCAACCTTTCTTCAAGAAGAACCTGCTACCTGGGTTTGAGACTGGGGCCATTCCATCTCTACCACTTATCATACAGTGTCCATGTCTACATCATTAGAGAGGATCTGGGCCCCAAGGAGCCTGTCTGTCTTCCCCTGTGTTGCATGAAGCCAAATTCTGAAGCATTCTCACATGTACAAACATATTTGCAAGTCCAACATGGAAAAAAACTGTTAGGACATCAGAGAAGAAGTCAGCTGTGATACGTGGTGACTTCTTTTCCTACATATCCAGCTTGTCTAATGTTTCCCTTTCTGATACTGTTCCTCTGAACCTTCATCTCTACCCATCTTCCATGATATGTATGGCACCTGCCCATCCCAGCTGTTCTTGCTCCCCCATCAAAGCCTATGGTACTTATTTCCCAAATCCCCCTACCTTGGAGGAACATCTTCCAACACCAAACTAATACTTCCTGTTTCATTTTTTATCTCTTAAATTCAGTGTTTCTTTCCCAGTCAGCTGAAGCCATCGTCTGGAATACTAGCCTTTAACAGAAGCTTGCATCAGAACGATCCATATTCTGGTAATTATGAAAACCAGTATTTTCTAACAAGCTTCAGGTGTCAGAGAAGCTTCTAGTCTATGGTCCATGAGCTAAAGGTTCTGACTCAATGGCATTGTGACATGATATTATCTTCTACAAAGTTCATATTCCAGAAATAATTAGCAAAATTATCCCACAGCGTTCTTACTAAGTTCACGATTTTGTATTGGGCCACAGTCATAGCTATCTCTGGCTGCATTTAGGCATGATTGGTCACACTTGGGATGCTCCTATTAAAAGTCAGACACAGAAACCTTCTCCCATGCCACTGGGGCCCCTGTAATATTCAAATCTCCTGCCCAGTCTCCAAAAAACCCATCCAAAGTGTGTTTTTCTGCATTTTCTTCATCTTATTCCTAAGCACAGACCTATTCTGGAAAGTTCCTTTTATCCTTGAGGAAAGAAGTTACCTGTGATGCTTCCTCACACTAGTAGTCATTTTCAACCTTGACTCCAATCTCTCTGGGCCCAGAGTGCAAACACTGGTGGTTTTCTCCATCCCCAGGGAAGATTCCACACAGATTCCTATGAGAATGGTGATAATCTGTCTTGCTTGTTCTCATCTTCTCCTCATGGTGAAGCATTTGAACCTATATTCACCCACACATTCTTTTCCAGGAGACAGCATCCCAGGGCTCTTGACATGCAAGCCCCACTGCTGTAATTAAGTCTTCAGTGAATTGTGCTCGAGACAGATAGCATGGGTAAATGCTTGACAAATTTCCACTCGTCTTCCAATAAGGCCCTGTCCCCATCTTCCAATAAGGCTGATGAAACCTGATAAAAAACGCTTTAGTGGAATCAAAAGGCCCCCAGGCTAAGTGGAGCCGTATCTTCTGAAATTCCACATTCAGCATCTCTATATTGGAAATATTAAAAAATTCATATATAGTGAAATGATAGATACTTATGTCACTATTTTAAAAAAGTTATTCTGATCGAGCTGTCCCTGGCTCCTCCACAAGGACACACTTTCTGGATATATGAAGATGGCTTTATTGACCTACTGTCGTGCAAACGCATGCTCTGGGCAGAGATGGATCTCCCCTGGACTGTCTGTAGCCCTGTATTTCTGCTGCCTTGCAAATGGGTGAGGATAGAGCTGTAGAATGCTCTAGGGCAGGGATAACTAGGTGACGGCAGGGCAGGGGTCAGGCAGCCTTGCTTCCTATGCAGTGATGCAGTGTTAACCATGTGCTACTTCCACAATGGAACATGTGTCTGATAGCTGTCTTGCAGCCAGCCGTCATGTGGGTTGAGGATCAGCAGGGCCTCTGAAAGAGCTGTTTTCTACCTCAGTATTCATCCATGGGAAAGGAGAACATCCTTGTTGAAGGATACCATGATGCTGCTGTCCTGTGGGTGATGACTGCGATCCTTCTCCACCCCATACAGTCGGCCAGTGTGTATGTAAGTGGTCATAGGGAAGCCGTACATTCCACAGTGGCCTGGTTGGTTTGCCTATGCAGTGGTGATAGGATGCTGATGAGTTCCTTCCTTTACACAGCATTCTGAAATGAAAAATGAATTTGAAAATTAGTCCAAGTAGATACTTCTACACTGTCGATCCTAAACCTATGCTCTAGTGAGGTGCTGTTAGGATCACCACATGGAAGAGATTGACTCTGAACAAACATTGGTCACCCTTCCTAAACCCCTCATGGTATTCTGCTTTTCCAGAGACTATGACTCCCCTCCTTTATGCACTGAGGGACAAGTGCTATTAACACCACTATCTCCTGAGCCTTTCCACCCAGCCTCTCAAGCTGTACTTGCTCTGTTGCCAGCTGCAAGGGCTCCTGGGATCCTCTCCACACACAAGGCACATGTGATTATTTCTCTTTGTTACTCTTGTCATCCCTAGTCTGCCTGGACTGTGGGTACAGATGGCAAGCCACCATTCACTATTCAACACTTATTCCCAAATGCCACCTGTCACCCTTGTCTGGGTGACCCGTGTCTGTGCTCCCTCTCTAGATCTGTCCTCTGGGCACTTCTGCCTCTGCCCTTGCTGTTCAGACACTTCTGACCTTCAGCAGTAGCTGCCATCCTTTTCCCAGGAAGTGTCTCTGCCTACTTGTTTCTCTGTATAATTATACAACATTGTACAGCTTACCACCAGGTAGCTTATAAGCCCAACAAGAAGAGGTGACATGTTTGAACATATTCTGAACATGTACAATCCTGGTGCCATTAATCATGGTCATGACCTGTTGGATGACTGAATGGTTGGCCTCGAGATGAAGATGTGACTACAGGTCAGCGCATAGAAGAGGATTGGGACCTGTGAGGGCACATTTTTAGGACTGGGCCCTTAGAGCCTTCTGGCAGTCTATGGGGACATAGGCATCTACAAGTTACCATAAGAATGCCAAGCTCTGCTAATACCACAGCACTTTCTTAACAATCCCTGCTACTCAGGGGCAAAGCAGACTTCTTCCAGCAGCTGGTTGTTTGAGTATTGAGCTTCACATATTCATAGCAGCTTTTATGTTGATGGATGGGAACACACTTACATATCCCCTGATGGGGTTACATCTACTTCTTCTGGGGAGCCTACATGCTGTGTCTAGGAACTTGCTGGTCAGAGTGCTGGTCCAGGATTCTAAATCTGGTTGGAGACTAAGCAGGCCTTGTCCCTCCTATCTAAGACATATCTTCCATGAAACCTTAATATAGATCTGTGTGTAAGCCTCAGCTCTCAAATAAAGAGGTTACTTGTGCTGAGGCCTGTGGACCAGGAACCTAGGGTGATTTAGTCTCTAGGCTTGTGGGAGTGACTGCGTATATGCATTCTTCTAAATGAAGAGCGCTGGCTTTTTGATAACTGTGTGGAGTCTCAGGCTCTCTTTTATATTTCTACTCCTCATTGTAGAGAATTAGTGCATTTACTCAGCAACAGCTGTGCCTGTTCACTGAGTATTGACTTCACTAATACAAACTTGGGACCTGGAAGATGGCTCAGTAAGGCGCTTGCCACACACATGTAAAGACCCAATTCAAATCCCAATAACACATATAAAATCCAGACCTGGAAACATTAGCCCATAATTCCAGTGTTCCTAGGGCATGATGGGAAATTGAGACATGAGAACCTCTGAAGCTTTTAGGACAGGACAGTTAGCCTGGCATACACAACAGTGAACCAAAAAAGAAGACCCTTCTTCAAACGGCATGACAGGTGAGAACCAACAGCCGAGGTTAGCCTCTGATTTTCACATCTGTACCATAGCTCATGTGCACCTTCATTCGTACACATACAATCAGGTACACACATAAAATAATTAGACAGGTAGATGATAGATAAATAGAGAGAGCAAGATAGATGATAGAGATAGATAGATAGATAGATAGATAGATAGATAGATAGATAGATCGATAGATAGATAGATGGATATAGGTAGGTAGGTAGGTAGGTAGGTAGGTGGTAGATAGATAGATAGATAGATAGATAGATAGATAGATAGATAGATAGATAGATAGAACAAGTTTTGACATGTGCTTAGGTAAAAAGGAGTTGTGTGTCTACCTCTCCCCAATGAATGGATTCTACTGCTCAAAAAGCCCAGGCATGGTTCACTAGCTTACTCCCAGAAAAGTGGCACGTGGTGTGTGGACATCATTCTGGTAGAGTGCTCTTATTTGGGTGTCATCAGGGAATTCAGGATGCATTGAACCTAATTTGCATTTAAATACAAATACTGCACTGTAGGTGCAAGTATGTGCCATGCAGCCTGCCCAACTAGAGACACGTTGGGCATTCACTCCAAGTTTCCAAGGTCATTTGGGGGTCACATAACCTTATGAGGGAATGATGTCAAGCCACTCTGGGAAACCTTGGGATGCTCAGCAGCACATGGGCTTCAGAGAAGACAGTAGGAACCTTAACTGTGACCCCAAGAAATCCTTTCAGGAACTCCTTCAGAGGTTTGTTTGCTTGTGGGGTTTCAACAGGACAGGTGAAGTTTCATCATGGATTCTGGGCTGAGTGGAAGAGAGATGAAGATGTGAATTAAGGAATTTAGACTCCTGCCTCCCGCAGCGCCCAGAGCTGCTCTGGCATTTTGATGAGAACACCCTCAGTCCCTGCAAGTTGAAGCACGAGGCACTCTGGCTTCACAGACATGTAGAGAGATTTCTAGATACAAAAAACACAAGACTTTGATGAGAGCCTACAGCTAAAAGCTCACCCAAAAGTCACTAACCTCAGATCAAAAGACATTCTGCATAGAGACAGAAAAACAGAAGAGGGGAGGAGAAGGGGGATTGGAGAGAGACACACAGAGGAAGAAAAAGTGAGGGGAGATAGAAGAAAGAGAGGGAGAGGGAATGTGCAGATGTGGATGGAGCTGGACAGAGCAAGAGCAGAATCTTGAACTTGGATCGCTCTACAAGGCTTCACAAAAGAGGCTCAAAGTGGAGCCCAGTAGAGCTCGTTCTTCAAGCTGACTTTCTGTGATCCTAGTCTCATAACATTTGAGAATATCCACAAGTGAGAGCTGATGTCCAACTCACACAAACATAAACAATTTGAATTCTCAATACAGAAAACACTGGGTTACCTGTCTCAAAGGAGAAGGGAGTGGTATCATAAATACCAAGGGGTTTCACTACAGGGTTCAGGGAGAATTCCTTGGGCTGGATGGAACTCATCCCTGCACCCTGAAAGGAGACACGCTCTACTTTTCCCCCAGTGCTTTCCCTTCAGAGATTCGTGGCTGAGCACTGTTCCCTTTAGCCCCTATGGTCTTTTGAGACAGCTGTTTTAGGAAAAGGGCTTTTGCAGTTCTAAGTTGAGGATTAAGACATACTTATGACATCTTTTAATCTTATTTATCCTTTCTTGACAAAGTGAAAGGGTGACAGTGAGGCTTAGACTTCAACATATGTGTCTTGTGGGACACATCTTAGAGATCCAGAGAAGAGGAGAGAAAAGATGTCTGAATGGCTTTGGAAGACAGAAACACAGAATGATGTTATATGGACCAGACAACACAGAACTCTAGAGGTAGGATGAAAAGGACCAGTGTTGTCTAGAGCCTGTGGAGGAAATGAGACTCTTCCCAACTGGGCTTTAGTTCTCCTGGGCTAAAGGAGATAAACATTTCAATATCGTTTTTTGCTGTCCAGTGTTCAATGGTTTTTTATAAAAACCATATGAAACCTTCCCAGCAGTTTCCTCCAAATATATACAACCCAGACTAACAACTCTAAATATTGACTTCTGTATTAGTTATATATTCTCATCTCTGAGGTGAAAACACCACAAGAGAAGCCCCTCACAGGAAGAAGGTTGTGCTGTCTCACAGTCTGAAGAGGTACAGTTCATCTTGGTGGAGGAGGCATGGCAGAGTTTATGGTGGTGAACTCATATTGCTCCCTCACATCACAGCTGGCCAGGAACCAAAGAAAGGGGAATGCCTGCTCCCACTCTCAACTGGCCTCCTCCTGATTTTTCAGTCTGGGACTCCAGCCATGGCATGCTGACACACATCTTTAGGATCAGTCTTCTCTCTTCAGTTAAATCTGTCTGGAGTATATCCAAGGTGAGCCTCATGAATACCATCAGGCTGTCAATTGAAATAAAACATCATTGATCCTTAGTGCAGCTAACACTGTGGCCATGTCATCTGTTTAATCTGATTGAAGGGCAGTGAGTGGAAGAATACTGGCCATTATGATCAGAGAACTCAGGTTTAGATCCCATAAGAGAAACCCTGCTTCTGGCTCAGTGAATGAGCATCCCCTTCATTTGTTAAAGGAAGATTTGCATTCCAATGACCTACACCTAACTGTCTGAATTACTGTCCCCAACTCACCAGACAGGAGTTCACTGGGATGGGGACCCCACACAATGACTCATGATGAGCAAAAACCACCTGCCTCTGAGCTCTGTCCTCTTGGTTTTCTTTCTTCTTCAGCTAATGATTGCTTGACATCCTTTGCAAGGGACAGAATGTGTCTGTTAGGCCATTCACAGTCCAATCAGGATGGCAGCTTCTGTTGGGATGACATGCAGTGAGTTCAGAATCTTGGAACAGATGGATAGAGGCCTCTTTGAGCAAGACACCCTTGGCAAACCATCTTTCTGATAATTTCTGAGATCCTGATAGTAGTTAAACCATTGTCTATCACAGACAGACAATCAGAAGGACAAGTTCCTGCTTCTATTGCATCACATAACAGACAGTCATCAGGAACATAACCCTGTCTCTAATCCACAGTCATTTGTGACATAGATAACCCAATGGTTAGCACTGTGCTCTGGATCTGGGATAGTAAACACAGACTTATTTATTTATGTTTTGAATTTCATGTGAGTTTGGCATGCTCTCAAGCAAAGGTGTCCACACACAAACACTTGGTGGAAATACTGGGGCCATGCAGCCCCCTTAAAGTTGACCAGTGACTATCATTTGTGACTCAGGGCCCTCCATGGTCAAGGGCCTCAGTGTTGAAATACAGGCTTGGGACTCATTTGCTGAGCTGTAGGAGATGCTATGTGTACTTAGAGTGTGTCAGCTTTCTGGTCATGTCAAACCAGAGGGGCTCATAATAGAGCTAGAAAAAGGTGAAGCAAACAGTCCTTGGTCCTCTGTTTTCACAATTAAAGGTTCTGACTGTTTACAAGAGCAAGTCCTGTGTCCTCAGGGAAGAGGAAAATCCAGGAGCTGTGTGTAGGAAAGCACTATCCAGGGATATAGTCACAGGCAGGCAACTGGTCAGCCTTCAGCTATTGAAACAAGCGCATGGGCTAATCAAGGGTTTATTTTGGCTCATCATCTTGGAGTGTTAATCCCATAAGCCATGTGTCCTGTTGCTTTGGCCTTGTGGCAGAATATGGTATCGGTATTGGGTGTATAATTTGGAATATATTCTTCTCCCTCAAGGAACTTCCCCAGTGATTTCCTTCCCTCCACTGAGCCCGACTCCCTAAACATTCTACCATCTCCTGACTCTACATTCCAGGAGATATTTCTATGAGTGAAATATCTGAGAAGCATTTAAAATCCAAATTATGGCCTTGGTAGACTTAAAGCAAGTAGGCTTAGAGGTTTGGCTAGAGGAAGTTGGAGAAGGGTGGACATCTTTGGAGGAACCATGGACTGTCAGGGTGAGGGCTGTGGTAAGGGTGGGGCATGCAGTAGGAAGTGAAGCTGTGTTTCCCACAGTCCTCCAGCAAGCAAGTTGATGAACTCAGCACCTGTCGTGTATGCCAGTAAAGGCTGTTGATACTGTAAACCTTAGATAAACTTCCTGTTAGCCAGGTGTGGTGTATCAGGACTGTAATTCAGCATTCTGGAGGCTAAAACAGGAGGGCTATAGTTTTAGATCAGTCAAAAATCTGAGGTGTTCTCAACAGCTGGAGTCCACCCAGATGGCTCTGCATGTAGGGTTTGGGTTCCTTCCTACCTGACCAAGAAGGCCCAGGTTCCAGTGTTTATCGACATGGAGATGCTGTTCCTCAATGGTCTCACAGGCAGGTGATTGTGTCTGGAACGTCATGTGAAACCATCATCCACCAGAATCAGGGGAGATCTCACTAGAGATAGGCAGCCTTAGGGTCCCGTTTACAGGTCCTACTATTTTGTTGGCCCAGCAGGCAGCATTTCAACTTTGCAAATGCACATACACACACACACACACACACACACACACACACACACACACACACACACAGTTCAGAATAAATAACAAATGCAGTTTCCTGTGAGCTATTCAGGAGAAAACCCTTTCTCTACTCTGTCTTCAGCTTTGGATCTGGAAATACATCTTACAGATGCCTGGATGACTAGCATTTCAAAGCAGGGCTATTTCGGTGACAGAAAAATCTAGAGCAAACTTTGTTTTCTTTAGTGTGACATGGATACTAATGGCTGTCATCACAGAATCAAGAGATCTCCTCTCATTAGGTAAGTGTAGGAGGAAACCACCGCCACTGATCATCTCTGAAAGAAGAGACACAAATAATGGAAGATACAGAATGCTTTCAAAAAATTCTTTTAACATTCTCAAAATTGTAACTAATTCCTAAGAGATGTCCATAGTAGTACATGCCTATAATTCTACTGGAATTCCAATGGAAAGATGAGGCAGGAAGATCAGGAGTTCAAGGCTATCCTTTGCTACACAGCAGGTTCTATGTCAGCTTGAGCTATGTTAGACTGGTTAAAAAAAAAACAATAATATTAATAATTGATACTTGGCTGAACATACCAAACTGTTACCTGTATTAAATATTAACATATTAGATGCTATGCAGTATATTATTTCATAATATTAATATTACATTTTTTTTTTTTTTTTTGGTTTTTCGAGACAGGATTTCTTTGTGTAGCCCTGGCTGTCCTGGAACTCACTCTGTAGACCAGGCTGGCCGCGAACTCAGAAATTCACCTGCCTCTGCCTCCCAAGTGCTGTGATTAAAGGTGTGTGCCACCACCGCCCAGCACATATGCTTATATTAAATGGCACATTAACATAACATATTGTTAGTACTGAAAAGAACACCTGAGTGTCTATAAATCTAATGTTACAAGGGGATGCTATGCACAGGGAAGAATTGATATACAGGCTTATTCCATATATATATGGAATATATATGCATGACAAATGACAGCTATGCAGAGGAGTGAGACGTGAGACTACCCAGCCTCTTGCCATGGAAATATGGCATCTCCCAGGAGACCTCAGCCTGACTCCCTTGACTCCATCTCCACTAGCAGAGGGTTCTGGGATAGCAGAAGTGCAAAGTGGCTTTTTGTCTGCCAGAGCTGTGTACAGACTGTTCCTCTAAGGAGTAACAATGGGTACAGAGGGTATTTTGGGGTGGGAGAGAAGTTCTGAAGGGAATAAATGTGGCTAAATTCCATCAGTTTTCAGGAAGGAAGCAAGGGAAATGAAAAGTTCTTAAAAAGTTAGTACTGGTTCTCTACTGGGACATAGACCTTGCAGTGGCCATGCCTCTAAAGGAAAAAGGGCTTCCTCCCTTGCTAGTCATCAACTGCCAACAACTCCTCCAATGGGCTTTCTGGATTATCTTAGACACTAGGTAATATCACTCTTTGTGTAGTATAACACAATTGAGCCATTTACCTGTGATTGTTAACTCAGTGACAGCCCTCATGTATTTATAGTCAACTGTTCTAAGAATATGTACTGGCACAGACAACGTGATCACCCTAAATTTACAGCAGGTTTTTTTTTTTTTCTAACATTTGGGAATCCTTGACCCTGACCTCATTTCCTCCATCGGTACTTTGATGTGTATGTTGGCTGCACACGGGCTGGAGCTGATTCCTGCACTCTCCCAAGCAGCACTGTCATGTACATGTCAGATGGAAACACCTTGTGACACAGGAGACACTGGAACATCCTAAAGGGCTCACTGTTTCACTTCTGGGGCCCACACTTGAGGCACTTAAGTCTACCCAAACATGTCCTGGTGCAACCTTTGTAGTTCTCGCCTATAAACTAAGCATAAATTCTGTGGGAGATGACGGATTACTTCATATACCATGCAAGCAAGCCCAGACAATAGCTTTAGCCATGACTGATTGCCTTGCAGTAACCCACTTTATGTTAAATGCATTCTTGCTGTTCAATTCCACCACTGTAATTTTGTTCTTCTGCATTCCCCAGCCCTCTGTGGACTAACCAGGTTCCTTCAGTAATGATTTCTTTTCTATTGTATTGTTTTCTGCATAATCAAGTTGGTAGGTGGGGGTTTGGGTGACACGGCCATCTGTCAAGTTCATTTGCTCTGAAAATGCATGAAATAATGGCCTCTACAACTTGGGGCTATCCGTTATAGCAGAAGAATATCAGCTTTCCCTCGTGCGATCCTTTCATCTCTCTAAATTATTTTTCCCTTTTCAATAAGAGGCGCACACACTTCCTCCTACATGACGGGCTGTTTACATATTTAGGTTCTTCGAAGGATGCAAAAATCCCAATTTTCCCCAGCACTTGTCCACTCCACATTGCAATTTATACAATTAAGAATTCATAGCCAGCACAATACTAATACAGCTGCTTTGGTGCTAAATACACTGAGGTGCCTGAGCCACACCCAGGAAGTCTTTCATTTGGGGTTTCTCTGAAGTCTGCATGATGCAAAGCTCTGGGCAAACTGAATCTCTGCAGAAAGGCAGCCTCATACAGTTCCTTTTTCAGATATTAAAAGGTGGAAAACTCTTGTTTTACTCAATTATCTGAAATCAAATACTAATCACCTTGTGCGGATTGGAAGGTTTGAGCACTATGAAACAGGGATGGAGATATTTGGAAGTCTAGCATCTTTCTGTTGGAAGGACATAGAGTCATATGAAAATTATCATCTCCTCTTTATTAAAGGGATGATTTGATTAATGTTAAAGGTTGATAACTTTGAAGATAACTTGAAGAGGTAACTTCCAATAGTTCAAGAACCCTTTTGAATGCACATGTGAAGTATACATGTTTGGGATGGTTTCCAAGCCTCAGTGATAGGAGCACAGTAGCCATGACTCTATCTTTGTTGTAATGTAAGGATGTATGTGTAACAGCCAGAATAGCTTTTAAATTGTTCCTTAGTCTAGAATTTTCCTATAAAAAAAGCCATATCCATCTCAAAGACAGGAATTTCTGACACTGTTGCTTGGATCTGGAGTGTTCTCCAAAGAGAAGGAGTTGGACTAGGGTGGGAGGACTCATCCTAAAAGTGGTGGAACTTTGGGGAGGGTAGAGCCTCTGACAGGCCATAGTGGGAGACATCTGAGTCATTAAAGGCATGAACTGAAGCAGCTTACAGCATTCTGCTCTCTTCTTTTCCTTTTTCATTTCTTAGCTATGAGATGAATATTATGCTCTAGCCATGTCTTCTATTGTTGGTTTTCTAACTCTCCATAGCCCTCAAACACCAGGGCCTCAATATCAGACACAGACCTCCAAGCCTATGTACCAAAATAAACCTTGCTTCTTTCTATGTTTACTTATGTTTTTATAGGTATACATCATTATAGATATATGTCTTTATAGGGACAAAAATCTGGCTGACATACATGGTTTCCTCCTTGAGGAGCAAGACAAATATATATGTAAATATCAAGCCCATTGTCCTGGTTTTTCAACAAGGGTAGGAGTCCCAAGATCAGGAAAGGGAAAAACGGAATAAGAGGGAGAGAAAGAGAATAGACAGAGAGAGAAAGAGACAAAAATATGAGATACACACAAACACACAGAGAGAGAGACAGAGACAGAGACAGAGAGAGAGACACACAGAGAGAGAAAGTGAGAGAGAGAGAGAGAGAGAGAGAGAGAGAGAGAGAGAGAGAGAGAGAGAGAGGAGAGATGGAGGATCATCTAGTTCCTCTCCTGTCACGGAAAGGTTACCTTCACACACAAGTGCACTAGGGAGCCCAACTCTTTGGATGATGCACCCACATGAAGAATCTTACCAAGACCAACAAGCTCACCTACCCTTGGAAGATGTGAGGCCCCTAAACATGTAGTTGGAAAACTGAAAATCCAAGAGAGTCAATGACCTAAGTTCTAGTCCCAGTTTAAGTGGACAGTAGAAGACCATGTCTCAATGCAAAGACAGTCAGAACTGGAGAGTTAATTGCACAGGTCCAGTCATGAGAGAATCAGTCCCTCAACAACTGGTTGTGGCCAGAACCATGGAGAGAAGCCCTTGCTTTACTGTTCTGCTGCTTCAAATATTAATCTCACTTAGAAGTATGTCGTGAACATACATGGAATATGTAAACCCATTTCTGGGTAACCTGATGGCCCTGTCAAAACTACATGTAAGTATAACCATAAGAACCAACTGACTGACATACCGCTAAAATCTAAAGATGTCCCACCGTGTCTCACTTGTTAAAGGTCCTACCACCTTTAGAGAGTCAAATAGTCTTTTGGGGGACATGCCAGATTCAAAGACATCACTATACTTCTGCATCTTTGAATGGAGATTGCTACTCTGCATTCAAAATTAAGACATAACTTAGAGTTTCTGGGGTCTTGTCTTAGCTAGGATTTTACTGCTGTGAAAAGACACTATGAACATGGCAACTCTTATATAGGAAAACACTTAATTGAGGCTGGCTTACAGTTTCAGAGGTTTAGTCTATCATCACTACATCATGGCAGGAAACATAATAGCATACAGACAGACATGGTGCTGCAGGAGCTGAGAGTTCTATATCTTGATTCACAGACAGCAGAAAGAGACTTTGTGTCACCATGAGTATATCTTGAGCATAGGAGACCTTAAAGCCTACCCTATAATCATACACTTCCTCCAACAAGGCCATACCTACTCCAACAGGGCCACACCTCTTAATAGTGCCAACTCCCTATGGGCCAAGTATTCTATGGGTGCCATATCTATTCAAACCACCACAAGCCTTATTTTATGTACATTTCCAAAATAAGCCTATGGTCTTTTATGTTATAAGAGTATCTAGACACTCCTTGGAATACATGCAGATCATTTCTGAATCCATCTGTGATGGTGAATGTCAACAACTCCACAGCATCTAGTCTTTCCTAAGATATAAACTTCTGGACATGAATAGGAGGGAGTTTCTAGATTCATGCTAAGTGTGTTGGCACCAGTCTCTGGCCTGGAGTTCCAGAATAGGTAGGAGTAGAAGGAGGAACTAGATGTGGAGGAGGGGGAGGAGAAAGAGGAAAAGGAATAGGAAAAGAGGAGGAGGAGAAGGAAGATGCAGCATGCAAACAAGCTTCTTCTATCAGCATTCATCTCTCTCTGCTTCCTGATCTTAGATTTGAGGTCGCCACCTGTCTCCTGCCTCCATGATCATTACTCTCTTCCATGATGGACTGTTCATAAACTAAGCTAAATTGAATCCTTCCTTTCCTAAGTTGCTTCTGTTAGATGTTTTCTCACAGCAACTCGAAAAGTATTAGTGTGTTGTGCTACCCAAATGTACACTTTTGTGAGCAGGGAAGATATTGGGATTAAGGATGGGTCTAAGCCCAAAGCCCTTGTCAGAGACAGTGTAGACTTTGGGAGAAATTCAACCCTTATAGAGCTACCTCCCTCTGCAGCATAGCGTATGGAGGCACCGAGCAGAGAAGTGGCTTTCATGCACTAGTGAAAGCCTGTCTTTCTTAGGAAACTCATTTTACTTAAAACCCAAATCCAGCTAGCAGCAGTCAGCTCTGGCTGAGACTCAATCCTGAAAGGAACCTGACATGGCCCATGAAGTGCACGTCGTGAGTGTTCTGTATGCACTTGAAGGTGCAATTGTTAGATCCTAATAGCACTAATCCAATTGTGACTGACTTACCAATTTCAATTCTTCCCCACATTAACCATCACCTAGGAAGAATATCTTCCTGAAGCATTTACTTTAAGGAAAGCAGGAAGGCAAACAGCCATGAGGACTGAAGCCACTCCTGAGTAGTCTCATGGGGGAAACTCACACTTCCATTGTGGCCCACACAACATATTGATCATTCAGAAAGCATTATCTAAAAGCCAGATAGATGGAGTGATGCACACCTGTGATCCTAGCACACTATAGGCTGAGGCTGATGAACATTATAGCTAAAGCAAAACAGCAAATTTCAAGCCAGCTAGGCTACTGAGTGACAGTTTATCTCAAAACTACAAGCATACACTAACACCACCAGACACTGGGTGAGCTCTCCAGCTCACTTGTCAGCTGAACTCTTGGAGACATAGCACCACCCCTATAGTAGCTTTGTCCCAGAACTTGTCAGGGAGATCTCTCCATCTTTAGAGACTGACCTAAAGGTGTCTTGCTCAATGATGTTGGACACCCAAGCATGATGGAGTCACAGAAGCCCTACAGAGCAGCAGCTATGACCCAGATGGGTAGACCCAATGCATCTTCACATATGGCAGATAACTCCTTGGAGGGGTGACCACTATCTAGAACATTATTCAACTCATTCATGCCTTTTATAAAGATGAAGACACCCAATGGAAAAGCTAGGGGAAGGACTGAAAGAGCTGAAGGAGATTGCAACCCCAGAGGAAGAACAATATCAACTAATTGCACCCCCTAGCGCTCCTAGGGATAAAATCACCAACCAAACAGCAAGCATACAAGGAGGGACCCATGACTCCAGCTACATATGCCTTATCTGGCATCAATGGGAGGGGAGGCCCTTGGTCCTATGGAGGCTTGATGCCATGGTGAAGGGGGATGCTAGAGCACTGAGGCAGGAGTGAGTGGGTGGATGGGAGAGCACCCTCATAGAGACAGGGGGGAGGGGGATGGGATAAGGGGTTTGCAGAGGAGAAACTGGGAAAGAGGATAACATTTGAAATGTAAATAAATAAAATAACCAAAAGAAAAGACCCTCTTGGATTCTAAAATATTTTTGGATTTTAAGAGATTTAAATGTCTATAGTGAAATATTTATATAAAACATAAGAGAGAAGAACCCACTACCACTGACCTCCAAGTGTCTCTAAACCTCAGCACATCTTTCAGTGTCTGCAGCGGTCTGTAGTCAAATAGTGCTCACATTAGTAAGGCAGAGTTCCAGGCTCCCTAGCCTTTCAGTTTAGGACAGGTGCAGAGCCCATTCTACAGATCTCAAGGCTTAACTACGTATTCCAATTAAGGCCATCCAGTTTTGCCACAGACTTCCTGTGGCTCCTAGTTATTGACAGACATGCCCATGTGCTGAAGCCACAAGATAGTCACAAATGGACTTCACACTCTCATTCTTACTTTGGCAGTGCTCCAGAGCATGTGTTCAGTTGAGAGAACACAAGTCAATGGCAAGACCACCATCATTCCCTTGGTCTGATGTCTTTTCTTATCCTCCAACCCCATTCGTCTTTCCAGGTACTGAGGAAAGACACCTTTCAGACTCTAGATATTAATGAAGTGCCTGGCAGTATCTTCCTGCCAGCTCCAAGCCCTAATTACTCATACTTCTCCCAGCTTGTTTTTGTTGCTCCCAGGGGATTCTGGGCTCTTCTGTCTGTCATTCTCTTCCAGTTCTTGTTTCCCAGAAGAATCCGAGTTGCTGTTGAAAGGTATTTCAGGGTATACCCCACATCTGTCCCCAGTAGTTCTTGATAGTCATGGATAACCAGGGGCAGAACTGGCATTTAGCATCCAAGTTGTGACTCCCTTCACGAGACTATTCTCAAGAACCGGATGCACAGTTTAGCAGTAGCTGCCCAAGAATAACCGACTAGGTTCACTCTCCATACACAGGGGTCTTTAGCCTCTATTCCAACTCAGATTCTCTTGCTCTGGGAGTTTCAGACATCCTCTGTCTTTTACAGTCAGGCATTCATGCGCCAAGCACAGACAACCTTGTTGTATAATTGATAAGTAATTGAAAACAGAGAAAACTACAGAGGAGGCTGTTTTTTTTTTCCCAGCAGTCGCAATTCGCCTGTGCTTGCCTCGATTCTCCAACTGTGCTCAACAAAGAAGGCGCCGTCCTTTAGAGGGGACAGAGAAAAGGACAATGCTGAGGACATCCTGGATATATCACTATGTACACTATGATTGGTCCTTATGTGTACAAACCTGGTGGCTGGAATGTGACCTCAGAGAGATGCTAACAGAATTCTTTGGACTCAATTGCAAGAAAGCATCTTCCAGGAGATACTAATTATTAAAGAACTTGAGGTGAGGGCTCCAACATGAATGGCTTCATACTTTCATGCCACATGCTGAAATAGAGCTAGAGGGGACCCGGACTTGTCCAGTAGCCACGAATAGGCACATTGTGGAAAAGATGGTCGATAGCCTATATGGCCTCCAAACTGATAGGTAGGAAGACATGTAACAGACAGACACACAGGATAGATGCTCGGAAATGGTAGCAGCAGAGACTGAAGTGTGACCAACATAAGCTCAGTAGCAGCTAGAGCCACCAGAATTAAACAGAGAAAAATAAAAGTTCCCTGTGGTGGTATAGTACTGCACAAACCGTGAGTCTGGGCTACTGTAATCATGAAAGAATATGTCTGGTCACTTTGAGCTTTAAGGCTTGTGGTGATTTTCCATGGCAGCCAAGGACATGGAAACAGCACAACTATACACAGTTAAATGGCATTCTGGGACCCACTGGCAGGTAACTTTTGCCACGGTGAATATGGGGTCAGTGAAAATTAAGTCTTTGTGTACAGACTCCTTTGACATAAGTCCACTGTCAATGCTGCACTTAATGAGAAGCGCTGAGAACCACCTTGTAAGCTTCATGCAGAGATGAAACTCACAGATAGAGGCTTGGCTTTTACTCAAGGTGCCCCTGGGGCTCTACACATTGCTGTTTTGAAAGAAGTTGGCTGGGGTCTCCAAGGAGATAATCCTTGAAGAAATGATCCCAGAATTCAGTTTAAATTTTCCTTCAGAGCCACACCCTACAGAAACCACACACATACACACCCTCTCACCCCCAGGGCCCACATCTGGGTAAACATCAGGCAGATTACATCTATGAGCCTGTGGATGCTGAGACAGGTGGTATTGGATGTTTAATCCCTTATTACTGACCATTCCTGCCACACAATGATCTACACATTAAGGGAACTTTCTAGAACAACTGGTTCTGTGCTAAGAATGCCTTTCTCTGAGGAGTGAGCCCTTATCTCCTGCTATGAGGGCCTCCAACCCTGAATCCAGGAAGCACCAGCCTATCCCAATCCTCTCAGCAGAATCACTCTGAATACTGGACTGCCTTATTCCAAGCATGGAGTACTGCTGTCTGCTCCACAGACTGGCCACTGTTGTGACACTAGTCAGGTGAGTCCTCTCCTATGCCAGCTCCCACATTGGAGGCAGGCCCGTCTGACACATTAACAGGCTGGCTCACTCTTGAGAGAATGGCACAGGGCCTCTTTGCTTTTCACACCTTGGTCTTACTCTGGGGAGAAAATACAGGAGGATATGGCAGGAGGTGTGAGAAATCAAAGTCACCAATAAAGATTTCTCACGCCCCAGGGACGACAGGTTTATTCCAAGTCTGAAAGACTAAAAGAGAGACATACTTTTGCTTTCATAGAAGCTGCTGGTATTCAGATAGCCACTGTTACTGGGGCAAGGCCCTTGAGAGAGTTTGGTGTAGGATCGAAGGACTTTAAGAGCTGATAGAAGGAGCCACAAGGAAAATCAGGTGAAGGCACTGCAGGGCCCTTTAGGGGATCTAGGTCTGCTTTTGTGTTCTGTCTAAGATCAGCTAGAACTAACTGATTTTCCTCCCAACCCCTGAATTCTGTTGAAGCTTGTATGGAGAAGTCCTTAGCTACCTGGCAGTGCTGTCAGAGCAGCCCGGAAGTGACTCTATGGAAAGGAGACATACTGATAATTGATTTTGCCAGCTGTATCTGGTGCCATGAGTCTAGGCCCTTGAGTGAATGGTTTCATAATGAAAAGCACATTCTAAATGCCTGAATTCTGGGAACTCTCCTATTCATCTCCCATGGTATCACTAAAACAATGTTTGCTGGACTTGCTGTCAGAAGATACTACCCTAGTGCTTCAGCAAGAGACATCTCAGCTGGGCCTTCAAGATTTGTGTTTCAAACCTGCTGTTGTGTGCCTCTCAGAGTGTCAGGCCTCATTGCCAAGGCCTAGGAAAAGTTCACTGTGTCCTCGTGATGATGTTGGGATCACGATGATGTCGCCATTGTTGAACTCCAGGGGCACATGTCTGATGCCAAGTTACTCGGATTACTTCCTGAGAGGATGACCCATGAGTCTGTCTATATCTGCCCAGGTATGTGGAGGAGGGGGCTCCCAGGGAAGCTATGTAGAACAGGATCTGTGATGTTATGTGTGGCAAGAGCTGTGTGATGAGGTTTAAATGCAGAAGAGTTTTTGCAGGAGTGTGTCCAGGGCTATGTTTTCAGGGTCTTGTGTCCAGGTATATATGTTGCATATATATGGTTGTATGTGAATATCTATAGGTAGGAATTATATCTTGGGCTGTGTGCATGAGTTGTGTGCAAGTGTCTCTGTGCAGAGATCCATGTTTAGGCTTGACATGTAGAGGGCATGCAGAGGCCTGTGTGCAGACATACATGCTTAGAGCTCTATGTCTCTGATAAAGAACTTATGAGGGCACTGGGCAGTGGCTGATAGAATGAAAAAGTCTGGGATGAGGGTTACTGTCTGTCAGATGCACAGTTTGGAGGTCAAGATCACATGTCCACCCTGAACTACAGGGGAAGAGTTCATTTCTTTATTACACTCCAGGTGGGAGGTACAGGAAACATCTCTCATAATACATGGCCTCTTTGTGGATCACCACCATGGGGACAAACAGCTTCATCAGACAGGCTTATAGCCCCCAGTATTCTACCCTCCAGCATCTGTCTGGAGGAAATGACGATAATGACTTGCTGTGTCTCTGTTATTGCTCATTATAGAACTTCATCAGAATCTGATGACCTTCCCTGGCTATAAGGGCCTTCATTATGGGGCATGGTTATTTTAAGTGTCCCATGTTTAGTCTGCTGAGTGGGTGGGAAGCATGTTTTGTTTTGCATGCTTATTTTGAAATTAGCTTCTCAATTGGAATCACTCGTGATTTGAGGGTTGGCTCCATAGGGGTGGGGGAGATGACATCTTACATACCACGCTCCCCTCTGGAATAGGAAGATTGACCCAGAACACACCTAGCAGACTGTCTCCTTTTCTTTAAAACCATGGTTCCTTTGTTTACCACAATTTTCATTTTATAACTCAGGCTTTTTCTTCACTCTCAGTTTATCAGTAATGAAAATTTTCAGTCAAGTTCCAAGCAGTAGCAAGTCCCACTTGGACTCTGGCTCACAGTAAGGCCACCAGGAACATCTGTCCAGCTCTTGGTAACTTCAAGACCCATTGATCTTGCCTCATTAAGTTGTGTCAAATCAGCACCTTCCAGTGCTCCAGGACAGAGGCTCATTCTAAGAATAATATGGCCATTTATAAAGCAAGGCACCTTCCATTGTCTTTTGTTTTCCCCTCAGTCTCTTTAAGAGGCACAGCCTCCTGGGGGCTTCTCTTGAAAAGCTGAAAGGAAGCTCCTGGGGAAAACAATGCCACCATCTATTTAGCATTGAACTTGCAAGTGTCTAGCTGTGTCAGGTGGGTCAGAATCTGACTTGGTTTCACTGATGCCATCTTCACACGGTGCTTGGTCATCTTTCATCCTCTTTCCAGCAGCCTCTAGGTGCAAGTAAGACAGGGTGCTAGGTTGTGGGACAGGGTATGGGTGTTACAAGCAGGAAGGCACAGCCAAGTCATGACCTTTGCCTACAGAAGAAATGTGAGTGGTAGCCCAGGGACTCATGAGATATGCTTGTGTGTATTTTGGGGTGGAGTATCATCGCTTTGTCATAGGTTGTCCGGTTCAGCTTGCATAGCTCTGCTCACAGTGATGCTGAAGCCTATCTGCTTACCTCTTCTAATGATGCAGAGACATCTTGTCCACACTTGGCACAGGACAGGTGCTTCAGGAGTATTTGTTGAATTCAGTGAAACTCCACTTTGAGAGCTAATATACGGAGAACACTGAGAATCAGCCACATAGACATTCTGCACTCCAGAAAGTCTTATGTTCTGGACAGGGGAAGATGTCTGATAATTTCTTTAAAGCTTCAGGGCATGCAAATGTGATGAGAAACCCAAGCGAGGACCTGTAGAAAGAGCTCTCTCTGAACTAGGAAGAGGGAGAATGGGAAACCTGTTAAGAGGTGGCTTCTATTCAGAAAATGGTTTCCCAGCAGGGAAGAAAGAAAAGATGGTTCTAAATAATGAGTTAAAAGGAGAGAAATTTAGTGGTAAGTTTTGTTTTGCAACTAATTATAATATATGTGGTCTTTTACATTATCCATAAACGTGTGACATATTGAAGTGTGTCTGCAGAGGATACAGCAGCCTTCAGGAAAAATAGCCTGAGGTGGATTCTAGGTGGACTTTCTTCTAGAGGAGCCACCTTACAAGGGGACTGGAGATCTACATTCAGGCTACGAACTTGAGAGACTGAGAATGCCGAAGGCAGAGGCTGCCAGTCCATTGGGATATCCCCTCTCTTTTCTCTGATCATGCAGAACTCTGTAGCCTGGCCAGGTCAGCCCCACAGTACCGTGGAGGCCACAGACAGCCAAATAAAGGTTCTGTGTAGTAAGAGATTCTAGAGTTCTAGCCTCCCCTCCTAAGTGCCACACTTCTGGTCTCATCAACACTCTCATACAGAAATCCCTAGAGCCTGGTATGATGCTTGACCAAAGGACATTTTTGCTCTTTTATGTACTGAGTATGTACAGTGGATGTATCCACACTGCATGAATAAAGCAGTTAATGAAGTAGTTGCTCCTAAGCACTGTGGGAGCAGATGTATCTAGGAGTTGGGGCTTGGTTGATAGAGCAAGATGCTAGGACAAGGTTTGGGGGTTTATACTTGCTATGTGATTGGTGTAGGTCTTATGGTCTTCCATGATGTGAAGAGCCACCTCAAGAAAATCCTGTCATCAGAGGCTAAGCCAGTCTTCTCTCCACTCCTTTTTTTAAAATGGACTGCAACCCTCTAAAACCATTAGCTGAAATATACATTTAACCTCATAAGCTGAAGCCAGGAACTCCTTATGCCATTGCAATTGTGTCTAATATATTCTGATCTTAAATAAAAATATTATATAGTAAAATAAAAGCATTTTTTTATGATGAGTTATCATGGCTTCTGTGTTTCCCCATTACTGATATATCATGCCAGTAATAAAGTCCTAGATGGACTGTGGATTGCCTGGCAGAATTATATGAATAAGCAATTAGTTCATTTCATAAAATCAACCTGTTCTTGACTTAAGCAAAGTTACTATTTTTACCGTGGCAATCAAAAAGCCACATGTAGAGCAAGCTCGACATCCTCTTCCCCATCTATGCTCCATGTTGTACAGGATCCCTATAACATCATAGTCCGTGGCAGTCATGTGCAGCAGCTGACAATGTCAAAGTCTCTCTTGCTGACATTTCTAGAACCACAAACAGCAAACACTGGGAGCACAGCTGGTTGCTGAAGAGTTTTCCTTGTTAAGTCAGCTGACTGGGATGACTTGGCCATCATCACTATCCTCTGTTGGCGAGTCTTCTGCAGTCAGGGTCCAGTTTTAGTGTTAGTCACTGGAACTGGAATGAGCTCACCCTGTTGGACCTTCTTCTGATGTCACCAGCAATGAATAAAGAAGGGTCGGTTGCCTTGATATCTGTGTGTTCGTGTAGCAGATGTGGAGTGTGGCTTGCCTGTGGGAGGAGTCCTGGGTTCCCAGTTATGCCTCTGTGTTGGAGTGAATGCTGCCCATCCCTGTCAGAGCACCTCCTGCCTAGGCTGGAGCAGGTACAGCACATATGTCATAAGACAGCATTTGATTAGAGAGTAAAGGGTAACTCAACACTGCAAGTCACCATGGTGGCAATGGAGGCTAGCCATGACCCCACTGAACAGGAAACTAGGTGATGGGTATGTTGGCCAGGCTTAATTTATAAGAACAAGGGGAGTTGGGCAGCATAGGGACCCCATGTTCTGCACAGCTCCCACAAAGTCTCAGAATCAGGGAATTTGTGCTACAGAAAGAGACAACTTAGAGCAGCAGGTGGGAAAGAAATCGAACACCTGTGAGCATTGAACTGTGCCCAGGTGCTACAAGTGTCTCTGTGAAGGTTTGGATGATATGTTCGGGCCTCGTTTGTTTTTTAATCCATGGAGTGAGGTCTTTTGATTCTTGATTATAGAGTAACCACTCTGAATGAGGTTTGCACTGAGACAGGCACAGCAGTTGGACAATAGGGTTGCCTCTCCTTGTATCTTCATTAGATGTATGGAAAGTACAATAGGATATAGGCTTTATGAGCTCTTAGGGAGCATATGGGCTCTTGAGAACTATATAGAGTTTTAGAATACACAGCTACCACAAAGAACTTTGAGAAAAACTATGGAGACCCAGAAGGAGCTATCAATGTGTTCTATTAGGAATGAGGGTATGTAGTCACTATATACATCTCTCCCCTGGGCCCCAGGAATGAATGTTTGGGGCTGGAGGCTCCCAGAACTGGACAGCAGAGAAGAAATTCTTGACAATGGTCAGTGGGAGCACAGTCAGGTAAAGCCCAGCCACTGGGCAAGAGACTGGAAGCATGAGGTAGACAGGCAGCTGAGCTATGCCTCCTGCTGCCAGCTTTTGGAGGCTGCATGCCTGTCTCTCGTAGGTCTGCATCCAGCCTCTTCTCTGATTACACCAAACAAATACTTGCCAAAGACAGTTTTCATTAAATTCTAAACATGAATTTTATGGTAATTTAAGTCATATGCTTCTGATTCCCTGACAATGAAATCACCAAGAAAAATTTGGCAACTAAATTGTGGATATTCCCATGACTCTCTAAATGTCTTCAGCATCTACTATTTCATGCCCAGACATTCAGACACACAAACACACAGAAGAAAACACATAAATGTAAAACACGATACTCAGTGTGCTTTTAAGACGAGTATGATGAGGCTCTGTATCCTGTTTGTGCCCCTGCCACCCACCTTGAACTTCTGAACATGTTTCCTTCCCACATCTCCCACCAGGATGACTCTGAAACAGGGGCGTGACCCAGAAGCTCACTCCTACATCCCAGCACAGCACTGTAAAAGTTACGCAAGCACCATCTCCTGGAGAGTGTGTGTGACTATTTGGAGGAGCCCGCGTAAGGATGTGAATCAGTGTAATTGCTGCACAGCCTAAATAAATTCTCATGTCTAACTCCTCTTTAAAAGTATGAAGACCAAGCGGTTCTCAACATTCCTAATACTGTGATCATTTCACACAGCTCCTCATGTTGTGGTGACACCAATCAGAAATTTATTTCATTGCTATAACATAACTGTAATTTTGTTATTATTATTATTAATTATAATGTAAATATCTGGTATGCAGGATATCTAATTTGCAACTCCCAAAAGGGCCAAGAACCACTAGTTGAGATGCACTGATGTAGACCAAGACCATGAGAATATATGTACTCACATTTTTGCCTTCTCATACAAACCCTCATCTAATGAACTCCCTCCCCAACTTGTTGTGGTAATATTTTCAAATGGCAGCTCCCAATCTTGCTTGTTCTTAATCAGCCTCCATCTTCCCGACTAGCCTAGACCTGAGAATATGCTGCCACCGCTCAGCTCAGGTGGCCAGAGACACTGGCCCTGCCACCCACGAGATGCCAGTGTGGGAGATGGCTCTGCCAATTTTCCACGCTGTCTCCACAAGGCTGGGCAGAGCCCAGACCATCTGCCACCCAATAGAAATGAGACTCTAATGCTTAGATTAACCAAAGGCTTTATATGTTTTGGTAATGCTCAATAACAAGATGCCTACACAATTAGAGGTGTAACCCAATACCCAACCTAAATATACCAACAATCTTTGACTGCTAGAGACACACGCACATCCTCTTCCATGTTCCCCAATCTCTCTCTCTCTCTCTCTCTTCCCCCCCCTTACTCCTCCCACCTTAGATCCTCCGAACTTGCAGGGAAAATATGCCACTACACCAACTGGCCCATTAAACAACCTGATCTTCCCACCCACATCATCACCTGCCCACTCACACCCCACCTGCCCACTCACACTCTCACCTGCCCACTCACACCCTCACCTTCCACCCACACCCTTCCCTGCACACCCACACCTTCACCTGCACACCCACACCTGATGAGAGGATGTGTTAGGAGACAGCAGTCTGTGTGCAAGTCCTCAACTGCCAAGTCCACTGCTGTTTTCATTGACTCCAGTAGACATGGGTTGGGCAGTTGTTTGCAGGTTCAGCTTGGGGAGTTGTGGAACAGATGAGTGTAGAGTTAGATCTATACTTAGGAAACCACCTAACCACACCCCAGAGTTCCTTGGCCTGCTCAAGGTCACCTGCAGTCTTCCACGGCCTGATTTTGCAAAGCAAAGAACTTTAGCCACCTAAGTTGAAGTCTCTCATTCTGAGGGAATTGGGTAAGACATTCCCATTGAAAATGGGCATTCCTAAAGCAACCTGATTAAAGGCCTTCGACTAGGATTCCTGAGTTCAGCATTGTTGGACAGATAATTCTGGCACTCTGTGGGCTAAGAGGCATCCTGTGCAAGCAAGACTCTGGGTTCCATTGCTGTAGCCATCGTTGTCAGCCTGCTGCTTCCTCTTGAGCTGGCATCTTGTGGTCAGAGTCAGTCAGTGACATTCATTTCTGTGTTGTTTAGCTGGAGGTATCTGGTGGGAGCCCTCTGCTGTGTGCATTGGCAATTATTCATGCCTTCATTCCAGAATCATATTTTCCAAATCTGTAGATGAGGAAATTAAAATCACAGATGCTTTTTTTTGAGAACGTTTTATATGTCTGTGGAGTCACAATGCCTGTGAAACATAGAAATGCACCTCACATATTTCTGACTCTTCTCTACTGGGATACTCTAGCCAGAGAAAGAGAGAAAGCCTGTGCTTGCTGGAAGGTAGGTAGGACAAGAGACCAGGGGACAGAGGTCAGGACACGGACTTAAGGACCAAGGCAGCTCAAATGGCACTCTCTGGCTAAGGTTGCTGGGATAGGTGACACCATGGTGACCCAAAAGCTGTTATCACAATAGGGTTGGCCTCTGTAGAAGTCAGAACAGCCTGCAATTATGGGAGTCAGAGACCCCATTGCTGAGCTGGGGATCCAGCTCCATGGATTGGAGCACTTTGCAGCACAAGTTTCAGGACCTGCGTTCTGATCACAGCACCCATGTAAGAATGCCAGGTGTGGCTTTGTGCACCTGTAACCTCAGCTGAGCTGAACAATGGTGAGCTTCGGGTTCAGTGAGAAACCCTGTCTTAATGGAGTGATAGATTAGGACACTCATTGCCCTCCTCTGGCATCTGCATACTTACATAAGCATGAGTGATATACACACACAAACACAAACCATCTACACACCAGCTGACACATACACCACACCCATGCATACACACCACAGCTCCATCTCTGACACAGACACTAGTACACACACACACACACACACATACACACACACACACACACACACACACATCTCACACCATACCACACCAGTGCACACAAAATGCACTTGAGAAAGGAGAGGAATAGAGATCCCTTTTTTTCTCAACTTCTTGCAGGGGAAGGGAACAAGTATTAATCTTCCTATGTATCACTTGGAATTTCCAAGCCTCAGTTTCCCCCTCTGTAAAATGGGGCTCATGGTCTATGGCTCAAGCCCCTGAGTCTCCAGAGTTCTCATGGGTGGACAGCATGCCCTGACTCTTGGCTTTGTTTCTTGCCTAGAAATATGGGGAGGCATGAGTACAGTCCTTTCTCTACCCCATGGAGCAGGAAGTACAAGAAGAATTCATCTCTCTCATGTTCTCTCATGTTTGGCTGGGTGGCTGGGTTTGAACATATCCCTCCTTTGGTTTTTATAAGGACTTTCTTCCTTTAGGATTCTGTGTGACTCTCCATGTGAGTGCTGTCTGAGGCTTGGGTGATGGCATAGCTAAGGAGTAGAGGTAAAGTATGGGACACAGACCTGAGTTGTCTTTTTGCAATAGTGTTTGCACAGGAAGACTTGGGAGGGTCCTTCACTGATCAGGAAGGAAGCAGCCTCTCACTGCGTGGTGTCCACCCACCTCAGCATGATCACCTTCTCCCTGTACAGCTGGATGATCTCTGCTGCAGTGTGGCATCCAAAAACACAGCTGGATGTGACAAACACAGGACCCTTGCCAGGGAAGACAGCTTCACCTTTGACCTGTTGATGAAGGCTGACAAGATACAGACCTTGGGTACTCATGACTAGTCGTAAATTATTTTTAAGTAAATAGAATAAAAGCAAAAAGTGGTTAGAAGCCCAAAAGTGGGTTTTCAATCCAATCAGAAAGTAGTTGGTTGCTACAATGATGTCCATGCCCCCATTGGACCAGTGGGCACATCTTGACAGGCCAAATAAAGAATAAAGTAAAATGAAATAGCTATTCATTGTACATTGCCTGAAAGAATAGTAACAGTACAAACATGGAAAATGTCCAGACAGCATAGTAAAAGGCCTTGGAGAAAGGAAGTCTTTCCCACTAGTATGTGAGGTGATGGGGGAATGTAAAACAGACAAAAAAAAGGTAGCAGAGTTTGAAGACAGGCCATTGTGTGAAGGAAAGTTCTGTTTCCCAAAGAGGAACCCTGTGGTCTGCAGTGCTTTAAGCACAGGCAAGAGCTCAAAGGAGACTTGGAAAACCATGAAAGTATGAAAGACAAGTGAGCCACCTCTCTGCTGCCATACCCAACTCTACCGTGTGTGGGACACTTCTAACACAATTATTAGTGCTAATGCTCTCACTGGCTTTGTGACTGACAGGTGACTGTTTTTTGGAAAGCAGCCTAGGTCAGTGTATCCAGTAAGCTAGCTGCCACTATGCAGACTCCAACACCACGTCTCCAAAGCCATGGAAATCAACAGCAGACTTGAGGGTCAGAGTTGAGGCTTCATGAGAAAAGTGAAAGACAGATGCTGTAAACTTGAGAAGTCCCAAATGTAAGCCCACAGCCATTGTGGAGAGGGTGTGGGTGAAGACAAGACAAGAGGGGCTTCCCTGCACAGCCAGACCAGCCTTGCAATTGGACTTGAGCCTCTACACATTGGATGAATTCTTCAGAGTCAGCAGGAGCCTCACAGAAAGGCTGAATCTTATAACAAAAGTGTGTGTTTTCATACGATTTTGAACTTTCTGTCTAGAGGGATTTTTGATTGACTGATACCCACAGATTCATGAATCTAGAATATCCCGTCATCCCTGAAGATGTTCTCCCTTCTACATTTCTTCCTATTATCATTAATTTTTACCAAGCCGATTGCCCAGAATAATTATTTCTGAGTTAAAATTGTTTTCTGTAATTCATCAGTCTCACAATTGTGTGTAATAACCAGGTCTGTTTTTTTTTTTCTTAAGTAATCATGGTATTTTCATCAAAATTCATTAGAACCTGCTTCTAGGTGGACATGCTTTTAAAATATTCAAATTTATAGTTAATGTTTTATTAACCATATTTAACCTATAATTATTTTTCTAATGAAAATTATTCTGACTGCGCCATCTGATGTTATGAGGCTAGTAGTTCAAACAGAATCCAGAGAAACATTTATGCACAAAGGACTAGGCATTAGTCATTTGGAAGGAAGGATTTATGCTCTGTATAATTAATTGTTGCCTGAGTTTGACAGTTCATATTTTACTCCAATGCATTATTTACACTGGAAGAAGCATAGCAACTCACCCTCTCAAAGGTTAGGAAAATATAAATATACACATTGTAGGCAAGTGGGTAGCTATAGGACAATATATAGTAGTTGGTGTGTAGTTTGTATGAAATATACATATATATGAGTATGAAATATATATGTATATATATACACATACAGATATAATCTTTTTAGTTAAGTGTATATACTCAACATACTATATGCAATGATTAATATACAAATAAATGTGAATACATGTGTGCATGTGGTTTGTATATAGAATATTTACATATCTAGGTAAAATATATAATATTGGTATATAATATGAGATATGGAGTATATGTTACAGAGTATAATTTATGGATGAGTACATGTTTGCTCAGGTAGTCTTCAACTGGCTGGTGTCTGATAGTTCAGCAAAATAAAGAGGCCTGTGATATAGTGGGACGTTCCTTCTCAGCAATACATTATGACCACTGGGTTTTTGCATCTGTGGACAGTGAGGAAAGTTTCCTGAGTAGGACTAAGGCTCCCATCATAGAGAATGTTGATTTAGCTTCTGAGAGAAGCTCAGAACCGCAACACAGCATGGCTTTCTCTTCTTTTGTTTGTGGCACCTCAGGGTTTGATCTAGAAAGTCTCCTGTAGAGGCCACAGCGGGAAGTTACCTGCTTCCTAGGTGAAGATGGACAGTCAGATGGACAGGCAGATAGACATGCAGCTGAAAGGCCTTGTCTGATAACAATGTGGGGTTAATGGCCACTCTTCAGTCCATGTGTATTATCCTCTTGGCCATTGGATGACATTTTCATAGCTACTTCATAGATGGACCTGAAGGGAACAAGTATTTTGCTTGCACTGTCAAGACATTCCAACTGAATGTCTGCCCTATGCATGTCTATGTCATGGACCAGCCAGATTCTAATCTCTACGTGTGATAGCTTTGAGATGCTCACGTATTGTTTGGGGGAACTCCTCTGTAAACTTTACAAATAGAGAAATTTTAATATACTCATCCAGTGACAATAGACAAAAAAAAAAAAAACAAAAAAAAAAAACAAAAAACCAGACACAGCTAGCATGAGAGGACCTTCAGTTAAATATCACAAACACAACAATGAGAGTTGGGTGACATTGAGATTTGCTTTCCACACAGAAGCCAGCTCCTGCATCCCATGCCGGGCTCTCCTGGACCTTGTCTGATCAAAATTATCTCTTAAAATCCGGAGGACATTAAGTCCACTTAGTGCCTAAAATGCATTTTGGCTTATATTTTCAGCTTACAGAAATATAACCCCATCATGACATAAGATCCATCAATATCCAACATATGCAAAGTTCTATTTAGAAAATAAGACTGAGGTAGCAGCAGAGTCCTGGAGGTGTTGGAAGTTTCTCCTCCTGTGAATACCGAGGATTTGTGTACCGTATCCACACTCACCAGGCATCACAGCAAACACATGATTATACATAACGTGCAAAACAGACAGGTATTGTAAGAAAATGATGTGTCCTACATTTTTAAATCCTCAGTAATTTTTTTTTCTAAAACTTAAAAGCAAAATAAGTGAAGATACTTGAAGACCAAAAGTGTCTTTCTTAGGATAAGCCCTGGGACCAAATGGAGGAAAGAACATGGAAGGCCCTGTGGACTGTTCTCAGAAGTGATGTGCAGGCACTTGGTGGCACTTACTGTTATCTCTGGAACTTAGTTTGGCAGATGAACTTGTGGTGGGTGACAACAGGTTGTCCTAAGCAGTATCCTGTGTGAGAGGATCATCCATTCAAATATGGCTTACACCCCTATCCCACCTCAACTACCTCAGCCTCAAGTCCATGAGGTTAGAACAAGGTAATCCTTGCCCACTGCACAAATATGCAAGTGCATCTGTCTGCACTGCCCTTGTTGATTAGCTTCCTGTAACCAACAATCATCACGAGAGCCTAAACCACAACATTTGAACATCTGATTCTTCCTGTTTAACAGAGCCCTGCTATCTGCTTTCCCAAGGAGACACAGCTTCTAACGGTAGCATTTTCAAACATGTGATGAAACCTGCTCTTCTGTACATTGTCTGACTTAGCCCTGGAGCTAAGAGGATCCTGAATGGAGTCCTGAGACATGCCCTGATCCTGAACAACAAAGTGGATCCCAGCAGCCTCCCAAACGGCATGCTCCTGAGCCCATGCAGGAAGACATGCTGTGATAGATCACTCTGGACTCCAGGGCCAGAAGGTTTGATTTAGAAGCCAGCAGAGGTCTTAAGTGGGAAGTCACACATACTAATGAAGAGACATGGGAATATTCTAAGGCTGACCTTCAGCCTTCCTGAGAAATTTCTAAAGGGGCAGATGGGAATGGGAGACATGACCCTGTCTGATCTTTTCCGACCTTTTGGCCCCACCGACCACACAACTGCCCCAGAAGGCCAGAAGTGGCCCAGACTATGATCTCATCAAAGAAAAGTTTTTTTGTTTTTTTTTTTTAAATTATTATTATTATTTGACTTTTTTCTAAAGTATAAAAGTTCAAATTTCTATCAAAGCAGCTTTGTCTAGCTCTCTCTCCAACACTCTTCTTAAATAAACTTTATTATAAAAAATTGCAAATAAATAAAAACATCATACACCAAAATTAACCAGACCCGAAGTCTATACATCTCAATGAACTTTCTATACAGTTAGAGTAAGCATCTCATTCTATGGAAATATGTGGACCATCACATAAAATCTGACACTTTCAGCATTGGGTACATTTTATGTAATTATCCATGAAAATGAAACAAATTGTACACAATAAAAACTGGGAAAACCATTAGCTTCAAATTCTCATAATTAGGTCATGCCTATCACCTGCATTTGCTTCTTCCTCCCTAATATTTACCCTTTCTTATTCCCCGTTCTAATGTTATACTATACCACATATGTATTCTTACTTATAACATATATTATTGGCTAATTCCGCATATGACAGAAAGCACATGACATTTTCTTAATTAGAGCTGAATACTATTTGTGCATGCATATGTGTGTATTACTGTGTGTATGTGTGTATGTATGTATGTGAATGTATGTGTGTTTATGTGTATATGTGTGTATGTGTATATAAATTGCTTATGTGTATGTATGTGTGTGCATGTGTATATACATATAAAGTTGTGTATGTGTGCATATGTGTGTATGTGTAGGTATGTGTATGTGTGTATATGTACATATACAGTTGTGTGTGTGCACATTTAATTATCCACTTATCTGTTGATGAACAATTAGGTTGACTCCAGTTCTGTACTATGGTGAACAAAGCGAGAGTAAATATGGAATGCACAAGTCTCTATTGTAGAGAGTAGTATTCTCTGGATATGTTCCCAAGAGTTAATGAGCTGAGTCATATGGCAGTTCTATTTTTAAGTTTTTAAGAAACATACAAACTATTTGCACAGTGGCGTTTTACGTGCACCCCTACAAACAGTGACTGAGAGTTCCTCCCTCTGCACATCTTCTTCAAGACTTAATTGTCAGACTTCCTGATAGCTATCCTGACTTTGATGAGTCATATCTCAGAGTGGTTTTAAATTACATTTTCTGATGGCTAAGAATATTCAATACTTTTTAGGGTAGTTATTGGTCATTTTTGTTTCATTTCTTAAAATTCGGTCTATTCAGTTCTTTTGCCCTGTTGTTGATTGGCAGTTGCATTTGCTTAGTAATTAATATCTGCAATACACTTTAAATTCTGGATATTCACCATTTTCTGAAGTGTAACTGTTAAAGATTTCCCCTGTTCTCTGGGCTATTTTTTCCTCTGCCATTTGCTTCCTTTCCTGTACAGAAACTTATTTTTATGTCGTCCCATCTGATATTTGGAGTTAGTTCCTGTACTATTGGTGTTCTACTTAAAAAGGTCTTTCCTACCAGAATATCCTTGTTTTTCATCTAAGAGTTTCATGTTTGAAATTTAGAATTAAAACCTTTGACCCATTTTGAATTGATTTTTGTACAAGATGAGGACAAGAATCTAATTCCATTCTTCTGTAGGTGGAATCTAGTTTTGCCCGCACCCATTTGTCAAGTAGGCTACATTTGTTCCCAAGTTGTTTTGTCTCCTTTGTCAAAAATTAAGTGAGTATAGCTTTGATTTTTATGGTTATTATACGCTGTTCCATTAGTCTATGGTATACTCTATTTCTGTGCCGGCAGCAGGCAATCTTTGTCTCTATTGCTATCTCGTATACTTTAAAGGTCAGGGAGTTGTAACACATCCAACTCTGTTCTTATCCCTTCGGATTTTGTTGGCTATTCATAGTCATTTGTGGTTCAATACAAATTCTCATATTGTTTTCTCTAAATCAGAAAAAAATTACATTTTGATAGGTATTACATTGATTCTGTATACTAAATATGTTATTATAGATATTTTCACAATTGTTAATTCAGCCTATCCAGGTATCTGAAATAGTTTTCCATCACCAGTATCTTTTGTCATTTCCTTTTTCTTTTTTTTTTTTTGAATTAAATTTATTTATTTATTCACTTTACAACACCTTCCTCTTCTCCCAGTACCCCTGTATATAAATCACTTCCCCAGACTCTTTAGAAGGAGAAGGCCGTGGAATGCTTTTATAATTATATTTTTTATGTATTACCCCGCTCTTCAGTGTATAAGTTTTCATAGTAATTGCAAATGATGTTTCCTAAATTTCAAGGGAAACCGTTACTGTGACACATTTTTGGTATCTAATTTAATAAGTTGCACAATCTTACCCATTCGTTTTGACAAATAAGGTAGATGTTTCTTTATATTATTAACAAAAACAAAAGACAAAACAAAAACAAGCTCTTTGATTTATCTGCAGTTCTTCCAGTCTCTACTTCTTTCATATCTTTCCAAATTTTTATTTTTATTTATTTATTTATTTATTTTTTTGCCATCATCTACTGTGTTTGAAGTTAGCTGTTTGATGTTTTTGAGAGTCTGGAAGTGTGTCATTAGGTATTTTATTAACTCAGGTTTTCAATAGGAAAATTTATTACTATAAACTTTCCTGTTAAAACTGCCTTGGCTGCATACAAGAGCTTCTGATGTGTTTTTATCTTCCTTTGTTCTTAGGAATTTAAAATATCCTTTCTGGTTTCTTCCCCGACTCAGTGCTCACTCTAAAGTGTATTGTTTAATCTCTCAGTATTTTGTGGTTTCTGTTTTTCTCTTATACTTGATTTCTAGTTTTATTTTATACTATAGTATGATTGGAGGTAAGGAATTGTTTCTTTTATGTACCATTTATGTAGATTTGGCTTGTTTCTTACAATGAGATCCATTTTCCATGCACTCCAGAGGGAAAATTATCTGTCCCTCTGTAATTATCTGTTAAACCCGGCTCAGCCATTTAACATTTTTAGTTCTTAAATATCTTAAATTGCTTTTATTTTTGTGTCTTAGTTTGTGTTTATTGCCGTGAAGAAACACCATGACCAAGGCAACTCTCATAAAGGAAAACATTTCACTGGGGATGGCTTACAGTTTCAGAGGTTCAGTCCGTTATTGTAATGGTGGAAAACATGGCAGCCTTCAGGCAGACATGGTGCAGGAAGAGCTGGGAGTTCTACTTCTTGATCTGATGGCAATTTGATATGTGTATCACACTGGGCATAACTTGAGCATTTCAGACTTCAAAACCCCACCCCTACAGTGACACACTTGCTCTAACAAGGCCACACCCCTTAATAGTGCCACTGCCTATGGCCAAGCATTCAAGCACATAAATCTATGGGGGCCAGACCTATTCCAACCACCACAGTTTGAAAAACTTACCTGAATTTGAGAATAGAGTATTGAAGTCCTCCATATTATTGTGTCAAGACCTATATGGTCTTTTAGGTCTTTTCATGTTTTCATTATGGGGTCCAGGGCTCCAATAGTTGGTGAAGAAATGTTTACACTTGATATATTTTCTTAATGAAATGTTCCTTTTATTAAAATAAAATATTCTTTTTTTATCTCTTTTAATCAGTTTGGTTTGTATAGTATAAGGATAATTATGCTGTGTTTTATTTCAGCTTTCATGGAAGTTTCTTCTCCATCTTTTGATATTAAGTTTTGGTAATTTTTCTGGCTAAGTGTGTTTCATGGAGGCAAAATATAGTTGCTCCTTGTTTGTTTAATCCAGTGCATTACTCCTTATCTTTTCAATGGTGAATTGAGGCCATTTCCATTTAAGGGTGTTATAAAATGAAAGTTGCTACTTGCTGTCCATTTGTTAGGTGATGTTCTGTTTTATCTTCTTTATCTGTTGTTCTATTTTATCTGTGTTATTGATATTAAGTTTCTGCTGCCATGGTAGGTTTGAGGATTTAATGAGTTGCTGTGCTGGGACGTGATGTGATATTTCCTCTTCAAGTAGTTTGTCCATCTGTCATTAGGCTATCTTTCCTCTTCCTTCCTATGAAATATTTCATTAAGAATTTCTATAGCTCTGGCTTGCTTGTTATAAATTCCTTAACTTGTTTTTGTCTCTAAATATTTTTATTTCCCCATCAATATTTTTTTCAGGGAATAAAAGCTTTAGTTCACAGTTATTTGCTTTCAAAGACTGAAATGTTATTTTCCAATCTCTTCTGGCTTTTATGACTGTTGATGAAAACCCTGGGTAATTGTGATGTTTTTGCCTTTGTCTGTGAGTTGCTGTTGTTCACATGCTGTTTTGAGGCTTCTTCCTTTTCTTTTTTTTTTTCTTCCTGACTTAATAAACTTTTCTTTTTCCAAACATCCAGCCTATTGAACCTGTTCATGCATCTTCACCAGCAGCTGGGTGTCTCCACTCTTTATGCTTCTCCTGCAAATTAGACTCTGCTTTGAAACCAGGTTGATAAGTCTTTGGCTGCCATAGCTATGGAACAGTGAATCTTCAGTCTCTCGGAAACCATGGCTGTAGTGTTAAGCCTATAGTCTCAAACTTCTTACAGAGTTTGTCGTATGTAGCTTTGTCAAACAGTACAAGATCGATGAGCTTGTCCTGGACTTTGCCTTTGTACGACTTCTCTTTTTCGATCTTGCTCCCAGGCTTGTTAATTTTGTCTTTCTTGGCTGACTTTCTTCCTGTCATCATCATTGGATGTGTGAGAGTTTGTATATGCTCAGTCCAGGGAGTGGCAAAATTAGGAAGTGTGGCCCTGTTGGAGTAGGTGTGTCACTGTGGGTGGGCGTGGGCTTTAAGACCCTCATCCTAGCTGCCTGGAAGCCAATATTCTGCTAGCAGAGAAGATATAGCATTCTTAGCTCCTACTGCACCGTTTGCCTGGATGCTGTCATATTCCTGCCTTGATAATAGACTGAACCTCTGAACCTGTAAGCCAGACCCAATTAAATGTTGTCCTTATAAGAGTTGCCTTGGAGCTGGGCAGTGGTGGTGCAGGCCTTTAAGCCCAGCACTTGGGAGGCAGAGGCAGGCAGATGTCTGACTTTGAGGCCAGCCTGGTCTAGAGTGAGTTCCAGGACAGCCAGGGCTACACAAAGAAACCCTGTCTCGGGAAGAGAAAAAAAAAAAAAAAAAAGAGTTCCCTTTGGACATCGTGTATGTTCACAACAGTAAAACCCTACTAAGACAGAAGTTGGTACCAGTGACTGGGGTATTGCTATGATAGGTCTGACCATGTTTTTGTTTGGAAGAGTGGATTTTGGAACTTTGGATTTGGAAAGCACTGAAAATGCTTTAAGTGGGGCTTATTGGGCTTTCCAAGAAGGAATATGGAAGACTTTCTTGCTGTGAGTTATTTCAACTGTGATGACCTGGCCCAAGAGGTTTCAGTGGAGAAGAATTTCAGTTTGTGGCCTAGAAACTGTTCTGTGGTATTTAGGTGAAGAATGTGGCTGCTTTTTGCCATTGTCTGGAGAGTCTGCCTGAGGCTCAGGTGAAGAGATTTAGATTAATTCCTTTGAAAAAGGAAGTCTCAAAACAGCCTGGTGTAAATTCTGTTGTGTGGTTACTAGCAGTCATTCTTATGAAGAGCTTTTTAAAGAAAAGAAGCAAGTTGAGAAAGGAAAAATACAAAATATGTGGTTCAAGGGATCAATTAAAGGGGCACCAGGAAGTAGAATATAAGTTGAATCCTATGTTCTAGATTAAGAGAGTGGATCTTTGGGGCAAGATCCTACTCAGCTAAATTTAGAACCAGGCATGGTGGTACATACCTTTAATCCAGGAGATAAACCAAGCAGATCTCTTTAGTTCAAGGCCAGCCTGGGACAGAGAAATTCTAGAAGGAAAAGCTTAAGTTTAGGCTGGTTAGGTACACACCTTCAATCCCAGGAGACAGGCATGAGATCTCTGAGATCAAGGTCAATATACAGAGCATAGAACCAGGACAGCCAAATTAGGCAATGAAGGAGTTGTAAAACAGAAGCTAGTGACAAGTAATGGAACAAGGTGGATAGTCAGCCTTGGCCATGAGGCACTGGCTTAGAGTCAAGAAAAGCCTAAGCAGTGGTGGCGCACGCCTTTAATCCCACACTGGGAGCAGAGGCATGGCAGATTCTGAGTTCGAGGCAGCTGGTCTACAGAGTGAGTTCCAGGACAGCCAGGGCTATAAGAGAACCCTGTCTCGAAAAACCATAAAAAAAAAAAAAAAAGAGTCAAGAATAGAAGGGACTACTGGGACAACTGATGCTGGTTAGCTGGAGCTAAGAAATTAGTGGTGATTAAGAAGAGACCAGCATCACTGAGGTGAAATCTTCTGGGAAGTGTTTTGTGAGAGCACAAATAGGTTGTGTTCCAGAGATAACCAAGTTAGTAGTTCATGCTGCAACTGTTCTTGGTAATGTGTAAGAGTCACCCAGGTGGTATTGACTTTGAAGAAATGAAGGGGTCATGAAGAACAGCTGAGGCTGGCACTGAGAGAGGACATGGAACACCATTGTTGAAGGTGCAACCTCAGTTGCAGTTGATGGCCCAGGACAGAAGAGGTCAGGAAAAGGAGTTAAGGCTTGGCACCATGAAGAGAGCCTATGAAGGCTATTGGTGAAACTTAGTTACAGCAGAAGACCCTAGTGTATTGGAAATGCAAGTACCATGGGATGATCAACAAAAACTGTGGTGGCAATGGAGTGAATCTACCTGAGCTTAGAGTGCTACAGAAGGCAGAGCTGAAGAAGTGATGCCAGCCCTTTGGAGGAGCCCATGTGTGGATCCCAGACATTGAAACAAGAAGCTGTAACATTGAAGTTGCTTTGGAGACCCCAAGATGTTTGAGATGCCAGAGCCATGGGTTATTTGCTGAGGAAAGCTGCTAACAGGAAGTGGAACTAGAACAGGAGAAAGAAGTTTGTTGTAGTCAACAAAGATGAAAAAGAAGTTAAAGATCTGAAGACTGCTTTGACATCAGACATGGAGTTTACCCAGCTGGTTTTCTGTCTTGCTTTTGAGATCACAGTTCAGTGATTGGATGAATCTTAAGAATGGAAATTTTTAACATTGTTGAAACTGCTTTAGACTATGGAGACTTTGGAAATTGAACTAAATGTACTTTGCTTTATACTATATTTAGGTATGGCTTCATAGACTCATATGTTTGAACAAGCCTATGGGAGTCAGAGAGTAGAATGTGATGGTTTGTATATGCTCAGCCCAGGGAGTGGCAACATTAGAAGGTGGCCCTGTTGGAGTAGGTGTGGCCTTGTTGGAATAGGTGTCTCATTGTGGGTGTGGGCTTTAATGTCCTCATCCTAGCTGTCTGGTAGCCAGTATTCTGCTAGCAGCCTTCAGAGGAAGATGTAGAACTCTCAGCTCCTCCTACACCATCCCTGCCTGGATGCTGCCATGTTCTGGCCTTGATGATAATGGACTGAACCCCTGAACCTGTAAGCCAGTGCCATTTAAATGTTGTTCTTATAAGAGTTGCCTTGGTCACAGGGTCTGTTCACAGCAGTAAAACTCTAACTAAGACAAGATGGCATAGTGAATCTCAGCAGTGGAGACTGCAGTGTAGCCATGCTAAGATGTTGGGCGAGGGAAAACCAACTCTAGGCTGAGTTCTTAACTTTGCACTTTTGCTGATTATAATACGTTGTGGAGAGTTTCTCCTCTAGTTATGCCTATTTGAATTCTATACGCCCCTTGTGTCTTGAAGCTACTTCTTTTTATGTATTTAGAAAGTTTTATGCTATAATTTCACTAAATTGTCATCTCTTACATTTGATTTTACCCTGTTGCTACTGCTATTACATAAATTCCCATAAGTATAACTCCTTGAATGTGTCCAAATTCTTGGAAATATCAACTATGCTTCCTAGTTATGTTCTTTATATATGTCTGTTTTTATTACTCTCTGAGCCTTGTCCTCTAGTCCTGAAATTCATTCTGCAGAGTCTTGCCTATTAATGATATTGTGATTTTTAGTTAACAGACCACCTCTTTAACTTCAAATGTTTCTGTTTGATTGTTTTTCAATTTTCAATCTCCTTGCTAAATTTTTTCTCTGTACTTGAACCTTTGCCTCCAATTCGTTAACCATTTTATTCATGGTGGAATCTGTCTTGTCAAGGTCTTATTAGATTTTCTTAATTCATTTCAACAGTGAGTCCCTAAATTATTTTGCTGATATTTTGTAATTTTGGGTTTGCTTATAAAGACTGTTGACCCACTAGTCTCAGGTCAGGGGTGACAGACAAGTTATATTCCTTATATTGCTTGTCATGTTTTAC
Source organism: Mastomys natalensis (assembly GCA_021653895.1). Taxonomy (NCBI): domain Eukaryota; kingdom Metazoa; phylum Chordata; class Mammalia; order Rodentia; family Muridae; genus Mastomys; species Mastomys natalensis. Next base: position 114,941 of record JAJTUV010002052.1, read on the forward strand.
GAATCTGTTTAAGTGGGTTTATTTGGACGTCCTTTTCTTTAAATTCTATTGGGATATTCGGGTTCTCTGACTCCATGAACATCAGCTAGAGGAATCTTGATGTTGATTATGGAATGAATTGGTGTAATGGTTCTGTCTTGGCTATGTGCCAACAAGACAAAGGGTGGAGATATACATTGAGCACCAAGATGACCAGATGGAATCAAAATCTTGTTCACGTTCAGCTTCTATGAATCTGCTGAAGGCAGGATATTAAATTTCAGAACCAGTGAGTCTGTCTATTCTTGGGAGAGGGACTCCTAGTAATGTCTGAAACCACAGAGATATTTAGGCATACTCCAATAGCCCTGTTTTTACAGTTACTGGTTTTGAGAATGATGTGACCCAATGCCCATTAAGGTTTCTGACTGAAGAAACCAGCATGTCACACCGATGTGTCAATCTTCTGAAGATATTGAGGAGACTGGGGCAATAGTAAAAATCCCAGCATGAGATAGGAAGACAGACTTTCTGTCACATGACCTGCTATATCTTTTACATATCTGCTCTTTCCTGAATTCAATGGGTATCATTTGTCTTTTTCTGGTGAGTAGTTGCATGTCATTCCAGTTATTTTTTCAGTTGTTTGCTTGTTTGGGATTTTGTAGCATAAAATGCAAGAAGAAAGCAGTTTCAGGGGACTTATTAAAGTACCTGAGAATAAGCATCTGTAGGCATATGACTCTGTGGGAAACACAACAAGCAGCCACATCTCTGAGGACTCAGATCAGTTAGTATTCCTTCCTACCTGGGTGCCATTTCAACTTTGCTCCTCAGGTGCCTGATCAGTTGAGCCAACAGGTGATTGGATGACCAAGTGGGTGGTCAGAAGAGCAGGTGAGTAGTCAAAAGAGCAAATGGGTAGTCAGAAGAACAGGAGAGTAGTCAGAAGAGCAGGCGGGTGATCAGAAGAGCAAAAGAGTATATTACTGGAAATGTTTGAATGATGAGACATGGGTAACAAGGATCATGGTTTCATGTCTACAGCATTTCGAACAAGAAAATCCATATTTTCTATAGATGCATGCTTTCCTAGTGGTTACAAGAGTCACCATGTGACTGATATGAGTACTGGATGCCCACAGTTCCAGGATGCTTCCTAGTTCTGTAAACAGGAGGTGGTATGGGGTCAGGCCTTGCCAAGGTGAAGTTTGTCCTTTTGAACATGACAGTGATTTCAGAAAAAGAACCGTAGATTATCTAGCAACTAGCTAACATCACTGGCATCTCATGTTGGCAATCCAGACTACGTAAGAGAAGTCAGTGCTTCTCTCTGTTTCTCCACAACCTTCCTAGTATTAGCAATACTGAGCCTTATAACTCAGGCTAGTCCAACAAACATTCCTTTTCTGGGGAATGTGGTCGGTCAGCAGATTCTTTATCCTCATGGTCTAGAACCTGGGTACTCAATGCCCATGAGCAAAAGCTAGTGCCCAGAAGGGCCTGTCTTCATGCCATGCTGCATATCACCTTCTCTGTGTCCTGTGTGGCAACAAGAGAGACAACCTTCTAGTCTTTTGTCTCATAAGTGCCTCATAACCTACCATGAGAGCCTCAGCCTTAATCCTCATTTCTTCCATAGGCCATTTGTAGACTCTATCACTTCCCAGAGATCCCAACACAGCCAGGTGTGGAGACACAATCCTTGGTATCCTAATGTTGAGTGACAGTCACAAAAAGTGGCAGTGGGCAATGGTTGTAAGTCTGCGTTTTTGTTGCTGTTGGAGTTTTAAAGTCATAAAGAGCATCTTTTTATTCTCACCATATCTGATAAACTGTTTTTTGAGACAAGGTTTTGCTATGTTGCTCCAGCTGTCCTCAAGCTCCAGGGCTCAAAATGATCCCCCTGCCTCAGCCTCTTGAGAAGCAGTGTTCATGATAATCTTTAAAAGATGTCAGTTGGTGTCTTTCAACAAATCATCTGGGATGCAGAGATAAGGTGTATGAAGATGTCAGACATTCGTGCTGTTCTCACAACGAAGACACCTTGCAGATTCCAATGGTGATCCCACGTTGTCCCCAAGGTGAGTTTTAACAAGACCTACAGGGACAAGAAAGGCCAATATCCAGGTGCTCCCCTTGGTGTTTTGGCCTCAACTTACACACTGAACAAAATATTTGGGACTTCAGGAGAACTGGCACATGGCTTCATGTTGAATTTTTCCTGAGGAAAAGATGTGTGGGCTGCAACTGTAGCCAAGACCTGTGTCACCTGCATGATCTGAGAGGAAGAAAGGATCCTAGCTTATGTGACAGCCATATAGCTGTACTGGGTATCCATCAGAGTCTCTCAACACTCAATCAGTGCTGAGAATGTGTACAACCACTTCAACAACAGCTAGGACTGCTAAGGTGTGGTCTTTGTTTTACACATGATCCGAGTCACAAAACCTCACAGCACAGATCATTCCTCACAACAAATGGTGACTAGGACTGTGCAATGGATAAGGAACAATTTGGGGAGTGTGGATGAACTGAGTATATAGCAAAGGGAAGTGGTTTGTTCACAAATTCTGCCACAAAACACTCTGCAATAACTACAAGTGGCCCAGAAGATGTTTAGAATGAATTTACAATGATAGAAAAATGGCCAATGGGTTAAAGGGAGAGAGAGTGCTGACAGTGAACGTAATGTGGCTATGTGACCTTGTGTCCTTTTCAGAGAATACTTGAAAAATCAGATTCTAAACATAAGGCTGCTATGAAAACTGCCTTTTCTTTACAGAGGAAAATCTCTAGATCTACTGCAAGGAGGAAATTTCTTATGGTCATGAGTGACTAGCCCTGGGCTGTGGAATGAGTCAGAGATGGCTGGCTAGACAAGCATGAGGGATCCATTAGGGGACCCATGCACATCTCCTTTGGTTTGTGTCACCTCCTCAGGCAAAGGTATAAAATAGAAATAGTCACACAATTTTGTTGCCCTCATAAATTTGCCGGAAGCTTGTTCTGTCCCAAGAAATGGGGACACCCTGAAGAAAGAGGCAGATTCCAGTATGACATCAGACCTTCAGGAACCAAGGGCACATTCTTGCATTTCCAGGGTTGGTCACAGTATGCAGGAGACTCTCACATTATTGTAGCCCAACATACTTGTTAGCCATTTTCCTTTCCTGAATTAAAAAAATTGAATTATACACTCTGCCTAGTTACTGGGCCCATGAAGTTTATTAAAGTTTATCGACCATGTGTGGACACTTCAGGATCTCACTTCAATTGAGGCTACCAAGATGGAACATTGAATTAAGAGGCAGCGCTTGCCTCGGCACGGGTGGACTCCAGCAGAGCTACAGGTAGCTCAAGTCTCCTTCAATTAGACATAATCATCACTCACAGTCAATAATTGTGCTAAGGGCTGCTTTCAAATCTGTGAGGGATTCGCATTTAATGTACTGATCCAGCTTGTCTGAGCCAAATTCACTGTGTACTGAAACCAAAGCAATTTAGTTCTTGCCTACGGCCTTTTTGGCAGTTCATCTAGAGCTGAGCACTGTGAGGACGCTGCGATACAATTTAATCTGAGACATCTGGGCGCAGACAGGACCTTTTCCTTAACGGAGAGAGACGGAGCAGCAGCTAAGCTCTGGTGTTCTGTGAAGAACCAGTCCTTATCTAGCCCATGAAAAAAATAAAGCATTTAAGATAGAGTAAAAAGCCAAAGCAAAGACATTTTTTTCCTGTGGGTTTATGAAATGCACACGGCAGCTCCAACAGCCTCCTGCCTCAACCCGCAGAAAACACTTGAGCCCTGAGCCCTGGATTAACCATTTAAGGATATTACACTTATCTCGGGCTGCAGCTGACGGCAGAGATCTTTATTAAATATGAAGGCGAGTGTCTAGTCCTTTGTGCATTCACAGAAATATGGAAATTCCTTCACATACCTTTCTGGCTCTGTGTGGGGGAGGGGATCTGGAAAAGGACAACAGTCTTTGTCACCCAACCCATACCCCCTGGAACCCCTGATAGGGAAGGTTGACCTTTGTGTGTTATGTAGCATTGCCCAGAGCCTTTCTAGGAGATTGGGAAAGATTTTGTTCTGTGTTGTTGCTGACCTGTGACCCTTGTCACCACATGAAGACTGCTGGCTTTATTTTTCAAGATTTATAGAATCACAGAAATCCATAAGGATCCCACTGACATGTGATGGGAGAGCTGTGCCTCTTCACTGGGTAAAAGGGCACTCGGGTAGATATAGGAAGTACACTTGATACTCGTAGACTAAGGGGAAATTCCGGTGATATCCATGGTCCACAACAGGCTCAGCTAAGGGCATCCAACCTAGAAGAGTGCTGGAAAAGCAAAGGCAAAGGTAAAAGCAAGCTACCTGTTAGCAGCAAGCAGTGGACCAAGGAAGATAGGGACAAGAGAACTGAGTTCTTGGTCTCTCTCTACACAATCCATAAGCAAGGAAAGAAGTCAGTGTTGACTCACATCTGGAAGTTTCCTCTTAGACTGCTTAATCTAAGGCTTCAGGGAGCATATTAGGACCTGTGGAAAGGAAACACGCTGTGGCTACAGAGTGCGCCCATCTCTGTGGAAAGAACTGACAAGTACAGGAACCGTATTGTTCCAAGGAGAAGCTGCCCTCAGCTCCAGGATGCTGCTCAGCAAGATGCTAGAAAGTGCCTGAGCTTGTCCCTGCTTTCCTCCCCAGCTCCTTCCAACCTCCCCTCCCAGAGGCTTCATAGAGACTCTAACAGAAATATAGCCCCTGTCCTGGTAAGTCAAGTCTGAGACAGGTCAGGGGATGCCCTTCTGGTATTACAGGCAGGCAGGTACGGGTGTAGACTTGAACCCAGGAGAGCAACCCATGGGATAGTGGGTGAAAACTACTAAAATGGGTGCTCTGTCCGTGAAGCATCATAACAGGAAAAATGCTTCCTCAAGGAAGATAGAGCCATATGTCATATCCACATCCCAAATATGGAGATACTGAACCTGGGCGCAGTTTCCCTGAGGCTCTACCCAAAATAATACCACACACTGCACAGACCATGTGACTTATCACAGACCATATAAAAGCACACCAACACACACACAATGCACACAATATACTTCTCAAACTATAGGAGCCTCACATACACACTATAAAGACAGCACAGTACACTTACAGAACACATATTATACAAACCACATATGTACCACATATACATCATATATGCACACACAGAACATGCCATATTCATAACACACAACTGGATATTCCACATGTATTATACAGTGTACATGTTCTGTACATACCAGACATTGCACTTTCTCCCTGTATTCCAATCCATACATCATATACACATGTAACATATGAAATGTACATACATTAGCACAACACAGATCCCACATATATATATCATGTGTACACCATATGTAGCACTCAGAGGTGATCAATGTTAGTCCATGTACCAACAAGATAACCAAAGCAGTTGTTAGCTGTCATCCACCCCTGAGAGCGACATTCTGCATGTGTCATTATTGTTCAAAAGGGCTGATTCACCCTGTGAGACATTTGTGTGCTCAGGAAGGCTCCTTGGTCCCATATGCCATCTACATATACACATCACATGTAAGCAAACAGCTAGACTCCATACCTCAGATTATGTTCACACACCATTCACGCCACATAGAGAAAGCACATAACCATCATACACCTGTCTATGTGGCCTAAATCCTGGTGCTTCTTGTGCAGATCCCCTTCCAGCTGTCATAGGGAGTCAACTCTCCTCTCAAAGAACAGCCTGATCCAGAGTCACTGCCCTCTTCTTGGAATTGGTCTGCTCTTTTCAGGAATGTGTGCAGTCAGTTTGGTCCATCTCCCTGAAGTACCACTTCATCAGTCTTCCTGTCCTTCCTGTTCTGTCATAATGGCCTGTGATAGACTCCATAAGACACAGGGGCTTGTGCCTTCTTTCACAAATAAAGTATGTCTCACCATTCTGCTCACAACTCATCTAATCATCATTATACCCACAGCTCACAGATGGCAGAACCCAGAGTGAGACCCAACAGATGCTGTGATTTGTAGGTAGCCAGTCACTGCTCATCATGAGACCCTTCAGGCTTCTGGTTGCTGCTCAGTCTCCCTTGACTGTTAGCTACTAATTTTAAGAGATGGTGACTGGTTATAAAGCACATGGAGTGGATAGTTCCAAATTTGTCATGAACAATGTTTTACTTAATGGATATTTTATTAAACTAGCAGTAACATACATCTTTAAACCATTAACTGTGCTGTGAGCAGCCAGGAAGTTGCATCTCTAAATGAAACTACTGGCCCTGAGCATTGAATCCCATCAAAGATTTGAAGTCAGTGGAGTTAAGAGTGTCAGAAAATATACAAGAGGGGTTTATTGTGCCTACTCTCTTTGCATCTCAGGCTTGTGATGTCACACTCAACAGCAATACAGATGCTAACTCAGAAGAGTCCCCCAGTTTGAAAAGGAAAAAAAAAACACCCATCCCTCCAAGCATTTCCAATTGAAACGTCCAATTTATCTTTCTAGATAGATGCAAGAATTCAAAAAAGGGAGGAGGCAGACCTGCTATGTTTGGAACAGAACCCAATCAGTGGTCTCGTTCCCTTCACTTATATTGAAGAAAGCAAACTGGTTTCATCATATAAAGCCTGTCTTCTCAAAACATGGTTCTGCACAAAGGCCACAGTTTAGAGCTGGGTGATAATGTCTTAGAAACCAACCTTTCCATTCCATAGCTGAAGAAAATTCATGCTGCAGGCATTAATTATGGTTGTATCATCCAGTTGGTGAAAACCAACATGAAAAGCCCAATGCCTTACTTCCCCCTATACAGCAAGTTCATCACTCCTACAGACAGCTTTCTGGGATCCTGTGTATACTGGAAAACACCTGAAAATGATCATAGTCTTGGCATTTACCACGTACATTAGTACCCACCATCATACTTGCCCTGAAATCCTCAAGAACAGCCAAATTGCTTAGCACAAAACATATTAGGTTTGTCCCACATGGGTTTCTTGTTCAATAAGAAAAACAGACATTTACCATCAATATTTCCTAAGAGATAAAAAAAAAAACGTTCATCTAGCCACACTGCTTGCCCAGGGAACCCAAATCCAAGTCTAGATGAACCACATAGGCAACAGCATCAGATTTGAGGTTGGGAGAAGACATGGATTGATGGATTGATAGATGGACTTTTCAAGATCTTGCCTCACCCATGATTCTTCTGGTTACTTTAACAGATTATGAGCAATGGACTAATGGGGCACAGGTACACAAATAATTTTGATGCAATGGTTTCAATAACCACAAGGTTCAAAGGTGCACAAGGCCTTTCAGGGTCACATGGTGTCAATAGATGGCTTAGAACCTCTACCAGCAGCTTGGGTTTCTGTTGACCGCATTGCAACTTAGGTGTGTGGTTGTACATTTTGTTCCAACTCTACAATTTCTTGAGTCTTTTTCTCCATAAGTAGTTACCTTGTTTCTTACATGGAAATCCTCTTGAAGCAAACACAGTCCCTGTAACAGATCAGCAATGGCAGAGGCATGCCTAAGGCCAGGGCACTACTCAGAGGTGAGATTCAAGTGCCGTTTTTGGATGAGTTCTCTGACAGATTGTTTTTACTATCAAAATCATCTAATTGGTGTTTTAGGACAGGCTCACAGTAAGTGCACTTGCCAGTACCCCTGGACTACCTGAAACACATTTGGCACAGAGACACTCTTTGGTCAGGCAGTTTTGTGATTGAACTTTAGCTTTGTCTGGAGAGACGTTGTGCTACACCCTCTCAGGAGGCCAAAAATTGTAACATCTTTTGAGAAACTCTGAACTTTGGAAGACAAAGTTACCAGGTGGAAATGTTTCTAGGACAGAAACTCCCTGGGCAGATGAACTTGAAAATCCCTGTCGTGTCCACATTAGTTTTATTTTCAAAGTGTGGACACATGTATGTGTGTGTGTGTGTGCACATACAGAGACAAGGAGGAGGAAGAGAGGAGGAGGAGGAGGAGGAGGAGGGGAGAGAGAGAGAAACATTTTATTCAGGGTAGTCCATGCCCAGCAACAATCCTATTAACAGAGTACCATTGTTCCTATCAGAGAAGGTGTGTGTGTGTGTGTGTCTGTGTGTGTCTGTGTGTGTCTGCGTGTGTGTGACCAAAATGTATTGCATACAGACTGGAAGCCACTCACAAGGCTTGTGACTACCCACCTTGAGGGTCAAGGGAATTTTTGCATAATACATGGCCTCAGTGGTCTAGTCTGGGGAGATGTTTCTGACAGGATGGTGTGCCAGCTGGTGGAAAAGGAAATGAGTAGATGAGTAGATTAGCTCATCAGAGTTAGACCCACAAAGCAGGAAGCCATGTTCAACATATTGGATTCAGGAACATTCTATAATTATAAAAATATTTATAACTAGTTCGTTGAAGTTTCCTAATTGCTACAGCACTTTGGGAAACAGCTTTCCAAAACAATTTACTGCGAGTAACACTGTTCATACTCATGGAGGGAGAAAAGAATGGTGTGGGTACCGAGAAGTAGGTGGAGAAGAAATGTCTTTTGCTGCCAGGTAGTGAGCTAGCCCCGAATCTCACCCAGGATTTGGGAGTTCCAGGAGAAAATGCAAAGTTTCTCTCCCAGCAGTGCCTTTAGCAGCAGAGATCTCACCAGGACACCACACATCGGTGCCAATAACTCCCTTGCCCTGCAGGCCAGGAGTCTGACCTCTGGTTTAGATGTAATTGTAGGTTCTTCTAATTAGGGACATATCAGCTGACTCTAATATGTATCAAGATCATTATCATTAGGTCAGCACGAGCTAATTGATGTTTGTGTAGAGATAGGTTTAGCAGTACAATAGAGACAGTCTTATAAAGCAAACGAGACCCGGGAAGGGAGCCACACGGTGAGGATACAATGCAGCTGCTTATCTTCAGGACACCGGTGATGTAAGGCCAGATCCAGGAGGAGCAGGGATGATGTAAGAAGCCTGGAACATCTGTCTTCTGTGCAGAACCAGATCTGAGGTCCATAGGAGCTCAAACTGGAGTCTGTGGAAAGCTTTGCAGGGGGTAAAGCAATGGCATGCGTCTCAGGCACACTTTTAGTTGGCAGGCTGCCATGACATTGGGGGTTTTAAACCTGAAAGCTTCAATTAAAGGTGTTTAACAGTGTCTTCTTCTCTGGGGTCACATTTCTAGCTTCTGTTCCCAGTATTTGAGTTCTGTCTCTTCCCTGACATTCAAGTGAAGAGGAAAACTAAGTGTTTTGGAACCTTAACTTCCCTGAGACTTATCTGCTCAGAGGACAAGAATCAGGGGGTGGAACTGAGGTATTTGGCTACTGCTCGGTGACAATCATTAGGGCAGTTGCACCTGAAAACCACAAGTCCTCACAGGACTTCTATAATGTAAACAAATGGTTACCCCAGTGGTACCCCAATGGCTTTATTTATTGACACATTTTCCTGGGATGATAAAATATAAACAGGCTCTGGAAACAGCATGAGAGATGAATGAGAGAACCACCAGAGGCCCTCACAGCAAATGAGGGCTATGCATTGACGTGGAAACTTAAGGGTTCTTTGGAAGTCAGTTGGATGGTGTTTTGCTGGGGCAAACACATGAGGGGGTGTTTTCTTGAGGTGAATGCAGGTGAAAGACTAAAGCAGACTCATGAAGGAACATTTAGCTGAAGCAGACACAGGAGAGAGGATGTTCTGCTAAAGCAAGTACGTGAAAAGACACGTGATATAGGATTCTTTGCTAACAACACCATGTATTGGTCTGCTTTACTTTGCATAGCTGAGCTACATTTGCTGGAACTCCATAGAGAGAAACACCAAAAATCTTCTGGTGGTGTGCTGCAGTTACTTGCCGCTTCTGCAGGCTCAGGCTGATTGGCAGAGTGATGTCAACTGAGGCAAAGCAGGTGGAGGCAATGTGATGTTTGGAGGTATAAACAACAGACAGTGATGGAGACTTAGCTAGCCTTGCTCGTATAGTTGCTTATAGAGCCAACTGTGCAATACTTGTGGGTCTCTCATCTTTGCTGACCTTTGCTTTGCTGAGAGAGACACAGCTGAGCACTCCTGGCATTCCTCCTGGCCCCATCTGCTGACTGTGCCAAGGTTGAGGCCTGGATGTCTCTGCTAGGTAGTGTTACTGATTCTATCCCGACTCTACTAAAGTAGACTGCTGGTGTATCTGTGAAGTGTTTTCGAGTGGATCAAGCTGGTGTTGTTAATGTGAACTGAGCTGCCAATTTCCAGAAACACATGATATCACAGATGGGAGTTGCTCCAAAGAACCTTTCTAAACAGATCCACTCCCCCTACTCCATAAAAGTTACAATGCATACTGTGTATATGCATACTGTGCAGTCACACCTATGAGATGCAGAGGACACCAAGGGAGAGGGTGTGTGCCTGAGTGAAGGCAGGGAGAGAGGAGGTCTAACTGAGAGAGTTGAAGTCAAAGCAACATGGGGAATGCAGCAAGATGAGCCTAGATTCCTGGGACCAACTATTCTCTCTCAAGTAGAGACAGAAAAATCGCTAACCTTTCAAAACACCTCCCTGATTTCCTAACAAAGCCTGAAGTTCAGCATGGTACGACAGACTCCCATATTTTGTGTCTCTGGAAGTCCTCAGCCCTGCTGACTTATCCTCTTGAACAGCTCATGTGACTTCCTCCTCCATGTTCTGTTCTCCATATTCTGTTCTTGCCCACACCTATCCTCTGGCTGGTTGTAAAGGCATTTTATATCACTCACGGACCCTCTGCACAGATCATCATCTTTTCATGTGTCAATCAATCTGTGCAACCCTGATGATTAAATAGCAGCCTCAGAGGCTACCACACACTCATCAAATGGCCAAAGTTCAGAATGCTGACTACAGTAGAGACTAGCAAACACATGAGCCAGGGAAGAGAGCTCTGACTTGTCAATAATGCTCCACAGAAAACAGTCAGGCAATTTCTGAGAGACTAGGACACACTAATTCTGTAAATAATGAAAGACTGAGCTCTCTGCTGTTATTAAGTGAGCAGCACAACTGTAATGATCCAAGTACCTGTATGTGAATGTGAGGTTTGTGTCTACATGTGTGTGTAGGTATGTACATTCATGTATGTACATATGTATGAGCATCTATGTGTTATGTGTATATATATATATATTTGTATACATGTCCTATGTGTTTGTTCTATCTTGCATGTATGTATGTAGTATATATACATGTGTGTTTGATGATGTATCTATGTGCATTTATATGTGTGCTTGAGTGCTCTGTATGTACTTATGCATGTTAATGTATATGCTAATGTAAATATGTATGTGGATGTATGCACATGTGTAGAAGCCAGAGTACAACCTAAAATTTTTTTCCTCAGGTACCATCATTCTAGGGAATGAACTCATGCCCTCACATTTGAAGAGCAGTCACGTGGCTGACTGAGCCATTCCCCTTGCATGAATACTACAAAATCTTCATTCTAATGTCACACAATGGAAGAGTAAGATGTCCTCCAGAGAGAGACTGACATGTATCCATGTAGTGGAACATTACACAGAAATGTACTGGCAAAACAGAAGATGTAAGGGAATCAAAGGTGTGTGGTGCTGGGTGGGAGGTGCTAGTCCACAAACACTGATACTGTGTGACTCCAGAAAAATGACACCATGGAAAAGCCAGAACAAGAGTCAACATAGCCAATGGTTGGAAGAATGGTAGAAAGAAGGTAGAAAACAAATTTGGACAGGAAAACACTTCTTGAGTTCTCAGTGGTGGATATATTATTATGTCAGTTAAAACCCATAAAGGGTACCACACAAATAAAACCCTACTGTAAACTGTGAGTACTTCTCAGTAAGAGTGTAAACACATGGTAGCTAGTTATGATATGTGAATTAAGCTGAAGTGCTCATTGGGTATGGAGGAGGGGATTTCTGGAAGAATCTAACTCAATATATGGGGTAAATATCTGTCCTCGACTTTGTGGGTGAGAAATAACCAATCCATGGAGGACCCAATGAGACAGTGGCTGGAGGGACACATTTCTTTGAATATTCCTGGGCTGGTATCCATCTGTCCCTGTCCTGGGGCTCAGCATTCTTGGATGCCCTTGATTTGATACCTACTTCAGACCACTCCCCTGCTCCTAATCCATCCACAGGACCATTGATCTAGTGCTCAGAAGGTCTCACGGTTCCTTGTTTTTCACATCAGCAATAACCCTGGATTTAACAATATTACCAGCTCTCCTCATTCTCCAAAGTGCAAGAGGTAGACTCTGAAGCATCCTGAAACCACTTGAATTAATTGTGCTAATAAATCATTTTCTATCTATCTATCTATCTATCTATCTATCTATCTATCTTCATCTATCATCATCATCATCATCATCTAGTTATCTATCACCTCTCTCTCTCTTCTCTCTCTCTCTCTCTCTCTCTATATATATATATATATATATATATATATATATCTATTATTATATCTATTCTATCTATCTATCTATCTATCTATCATCTATCTATCTATCTATCATCTATCTGTCTATCTATCTATTTACCTATCATCTATCTCCATTAGTTATTTTCTGTTACTGAAATAAAACATCATGACCAGGTTTATAAAACATCATGACCAATTTATAGAGTTAAGAGTTTGTTTGAGTTTACAGTTCCAGTGTGACAACTGACAGCAAATGGAAGACATGTTAGTCAGAACAGAAAGCTGAGAGCTCAAATTATAACTACTAATGTGAGGCAGGGAAATCATAGTGGAAATAAGGAGAGGTTATAAGCTCTCAAAACCTGCTCTTGGTGATGTACTTACTCTAGAAAGCCCACCCAATTTTTCAAATAAGCTCTAGCAACTGGGGACCAAATGTTCAAATGCCCAAAACTGTGGGGGATGTTCTCATTTGGACTGTCTATCTGTCTGTCTATCTGTCTATCTGTCTATCTATCTATCTATCTATCTATCTATCTATCATCTATCTATCTTCATCATCATCATCATCTTTTATGTGTCTATATACCTATGTATATATCTACCTATCATCTATCTATCTATGTATCTATATGTTTTCTATATATCTTTGTATGTATCTATCATCTATCTATCTACCTACCTACCTATCCCTCTATCTCTATCATCTATCATCCATAACCTGTCATCTACCTATCATCTTACTATCAGCTATGTATCTATCTCTCTTTCAATCTTTCATCTACCTACCTATCATCTATCACCTATTTATAAAAAAATAATTATGTATCATATGTATACCATCTATCATCTATCTCATTTTCTCTAGCTCCATCTTACCCATTTGTCATTGATTTGTCATTTATCTATCAATCAACCTATCATTTTTCTATGAATAATATATCATTATTGCCAATGTATCATATATCAAGAACTGATCTACTATTACCTACTTACTTATCAATCTATATTTTATCTATCATCTATTTATCTATCATTATTGATTATATTTCTATCAACTAATCATCAATGTAACATCTATAGATATTTGTATCTATCCATTTCTTTCTTTTGGTCTTTCTGTGTAGGAGGAGCTAAGGTGGGAGGAGTTAGGAGAGGAAGAGGAAAAGGAAGAGGAAGAGTTAGGAGAGGAAGAGATAAAAGGAAGAGGAAGAGCGAGAGAGAGCAGAGATGTAGGCACAATGGAGGCGATGTTCATGTGTCTATAGCAGTCAAAGGTATTTGGTATACCTAGGTTGGATATTGGGTTACACTTCTGATTGTATGGGTATCTTGTTGCTGATCATTGCCAAATATATAAGCTTTGATTAATCTATAAGAATTAGAGTCTCATTCTCTTACTGGGCCCGCATGGATGACAGAATGGTCTGGGCAATGCCCTGCCTTGTGGAGATAGCATGGAAGATTGGCAGAGCCATCTCTCATGCTGGCATCTAGTGGGTGGCAGGGCTGGTGTTTCTGGCGGCCAGTTCTAGCTGCAGCATGCACGTGGCCTCAGGCCGAGAAACATGGTGGCTGGGCTAGGCAGAGCGGCTTCAGATAGTCGGCCTGAGCCAGAGGCCATTTTAAATAATTACTACAACATTTCTGCTTATTTATGAATTTATATCCCTATCTATCTTTCTTCCTAAATGTCTATATGTCTATCTGTCATGTATTTCATATTATTTTGACCTTGTTGGGGAACCCTGATACTTCAGTTATTAGGGACACTGCATACATGAAGAGAGAAGTGATGTGGTAGAATACAGAAAAAATTGTTTCAGTTTCCAACTTTTTTTTTTTTTTTAAATCTAAACACTCAAATCTGGTCTATGAATTAAAGAAAACTGATTCCCAAAGCTTTTCCTCATGCACAAGAGGAAGCCTTCACCATGGCCACTGTAGCATCTCCTACCATAGGGTTGGTTATAGGAACAAGTGACTTGTTCCCACCAGGCTCCCAACCAGACCCCCTTCTGTGTCCATGAAACACTTCTCTAGTTCTTTGACTGGCTGTATTCCAATTTTCCAGGGGTCAACTCTGATACACTACAACAGAGCCTCTTTTCCCAAATGGCCAAATACTGCCCCCCCCCCACCATACCACCTGAATGTACAGACATGATCATTTTCAACATAAGAAAGGAGTCCTGGAGGACAGGGCTTTGCAACCTTCTAGAGGAAAAATATGTTTTGGGGAGATAAGGTTCTGTCACCTCCTTCTGAAACAGAAGTGAGTTCCATGAGAGCAGAGCCCTGTCATCACCATGCAGACAGGAATTTAACTCTGAGATCCCTTGAAGAGATCCTGGTGAGGTCAATAAACAAAGCAGTGAGTTCTGAGTTTGTGGCTCAGTAATGCAAACACAGAGGTAGCAGGAAACCTTGCAGGTGACCTGTATGCATATTATATGTAGCTTTGTGGAGACTATGCAAACTGCATGTGGGAGATAGATGATCTACATGTCAACCACATGTAGTTTGCTAGGTGCTAAGCCTGGTAAGATAAACAAACCACCCTTGGGAACCTCATCATCTCTTTGGAACACAAGGGACACTCAAGACCTAACCACTCAAGAGAGCCTGCTTGGCTTTATCCTATCCATCTGCTAACAAATGCAAGGCAGATATAGACCTGACTGGTGACTTCTTCCCAGACAACCAGATTTCTATTTCAGCAGACAAGCTCAAACTACAACTACCCCAAGCCATAGGTACTGACTGTGAATGAGCAGAACAGCATTTGGAGAACAGAGGAGATTGGCCTCCTTGTGAATGGCAAAGCTTAGCAAGCCTTAGTGTTCTAGTAACCCTATGAAAGCTAAAACCTAGGCCTGGCTATCTGTAGCCACCAATGTCCTCCTCTAGCATAGCTCTGTCTTCTGTACCTGTTCTTCTGGTTGGATACACAGGTCAGTAGTCAAGGGCAATGTTTCTGTAATTCAATCCTTTCTGAGAAGACACATAGTGGTAGATAATTTTCCCCATCAATATTGCTGCAATAAATGGCCAAGAGAGCCGAGGAAGAAAATAACTATGGAGCATCCATGTTTGAAGAGAACTCTGGGATGTTGACCTTGGCAAAAGCATGTTTTGGGGAACTGTCAGAGTCCAAAATCAATTAAATGTGATAGAGAGAAAGTCACAAATCAATAATTTCCCAAGAGATCTGCTTAGAGGCATTATGGACGGAAGAGCTGCTCTGGGGAAGGGGGTTCTATCGACGACCATATGTCTTCACCTTGATAGCTTTCCTGACTATCCGGAAACCTACTGGAGGCATGGAATACCCCACTTTCATAGAAAAAGTTCAGGCAGACCTTGTTCTTCACCAGCTCCTGGATATAGACAAAAAGGAAGCATCTAGGATTTCTTCTAGGCCATCTAAGTATTTATGTAGTGGTATTGATTAGAAAATGTAAAGATAACTTAGAGTTGGTCAATCTGTTTTTATTCCCACCAAGATGAAATTGTGTCAATCCACCACAGTGTGGATCTGGTCATATATACCAACTTGGCCTGTAGGTCTGACACCCCAAAGATGGAAGAGATCAATGTTGCTAAAGAAGCAGAATGTGTATTAGAAACAGAGGAAGCTTTCTGTCTATCATTCATCTATCTATCTATCTATCTATCTATCTATCTATCTATCTATCTATCATTCTATCATCTATCATTTGTCTACTATCTATCATGTATATATCATTTATCTATTATCTACCTATCTACCATCTATCTATCATTTATTTATCTACTATATATCATGTATCTATCACCTACCTATTACTTAGCTTCCATCTATATATCTATCATATATCTACTATCTATTATGTATCTATCTGCCTAGCTACTTATCTGCCTATTTATCTATCATATATCTATCTACCTCTCTATCTGTTTATCTATCTATCTATTTATCTATCTATATTAGTTATTAGCGCCACTGTGGAGAGGTAGGTGAAAGAGATGATGATGGAAGTTGTTCCAGTTTCTAAGTTTTCTTTCAATCTAAATGATTGTGAGATGTGAGTTACCTATTAACCGAGGGCCACACGGGTTCAGGGCATTGTTGCTTGAAAGCATCTTTACAAATTAGATTTGTTTGAAGCTCTGTTTATGAGGGAAAATGGGGAAGATGAAGAGAGATAGCTGGGGCCTGGGGGACAACTGAATGATACAGAACCCAGACTTTGGCATGTATCTCACAGCTGAACCCCACAAATGTCTGCATTTCTTTGCAATCTAGCAAGCATAACCATATATCACTTTTTGCTCAAGATGACATCACTGTCTCAACCAATTCCCAACACAGGAAGTATCAGGAGGCAACACCTCCAGGGCTCCTCCTCCTATGAAAACTACCTCTAGGAGAGCTACCAAATAAAAACAATGCCTCCCTGCACAGCATATGATGGAATAAGAGTGTTATTTGGTCACCAGCAAAAGACAGTACTTTTCTACCAGAGAGTTATTGGAACTGAGAATGTGGGCACTGAGTATTTTGAGGTGTGGGTAGTAGTCCTTAGGGACTGTCCCTGCTCCCCAGGACAACTTGTCTGGAAGCTAAGTTACTTTCACAACAACTATACCAAAAGCCATTCTTAGATATTCTCAGTCTTGCTTGCTGCCTGCTCCTGCTTGCCCTCCATAAATCAAAACATTACTAAATCTCCCCCAAAGTGGGCGATATAAAGAGCTTTATTGTTCCCAGGCGGGCTTACAGCATAGGCTTCACAGGCCCATTGTTTTCATGTGGTGCGTGGGACGTGGGCACCCCTGATCCCGTTGTCTAACAATGAGCCAGGTACTCAACAGAGTGAGTCACTGAAGCCTCAGGCTTGAGGCTCCTCAGCAAGTTTAAGATCCATCCTAGGTGCTCCCCAGGACTGGGACTGAACACCTTTATTTCAGACGATAATTGCTACATGTGCTCACAAATGATTTATTGTTGTTGATGGCAGGCTGCCTTCCGATCTGCTGCCAAAGGGCATCGCCAGCTCCTGATACGTACATAAAGATGAGAAATGATTAACCATGCCCACCGAATCGCTACTGGTATGATTCTTATCCCCTTGTCTTGTTTTGTAGTGCTTAGACAGAGCACAGTCGCCCAGAGTGGTGCTTGCATTCCTGCCTGGTGACGCAAAAGCTGGAGGTGTTCGTAGACATGTACAGTGATTCCAGGCAGTGATTTAATAAAGACCTGGGCTCGAGTTTCAAAGAACAGCGCAGACACCCACTCACTGGCATACTTTGCATTGTTGGGCCGTGGAGTACACCGATCCGCACTTTGTCTGCTTAAGGAGTGTCTCTTATTTTTAGCTGCTCTTCCAGGCAAATGAGGCCCCAGCCTGCTATCTTGATAAGGTTACATTTTTCTTAGCTTCAGTAATCAACTCTCTACCTAATACACAAAGACTGGACCAGCTCGCAGCTGGCAAGACCAGGAGGAACTCTCAGAAGCAGGTGTACAAAAGATGCTAAAGACAGAGAGAATGTAACTACCATGCATAAATAAAGTGGACACCCCTTCCCCTAAAACATTCAAGACCATTTTAGATGGCAGAATTCCTTCAAGATTTTTTTTTTTTTCTAAAAAGTTCTTCTAATCCCACTGAGGTCTGAGAGAGACTGAAACCAAACAGAGCTTAAGATGCCTTCCATGTTTACCTGAAAGTGTTCTTAAAGTTACTGGTCTGTCCTTCCAACCTGACTGCTTTATCATGTCCGGTTCACCAACAGGGTTACTCAGAACAGAATGGAACCATTCAGGCCTGAGAGAGCTAGTCACAGAGATAGAATGTACATGTGGTACATGTACATGTGTGAGGCCTGAACTTCCTAGCCTGGTGTGTCTGTGTGTGAGAAGTATGCTCAGGGGACTGCTAATTTTCGCTGGAATCTGCAACCAGAGAGAACTCAGGGCCTGCCTCCATGATTCCATTAAGTACACTCAGGATGTCTGCAGATCATTCTCCTGATCCCGGTTCTCATGGAAATCACCATTTTACACCAAGACAGGTTAAAGCCAAAAAGGAAACAGGAGTCTAACAGAAAGTTTTCAGCATTCATGAATGGTGATCCTCCTCTGTTTATTCCCAGGAGTACAGATGTCACAAGTATCTGCTGTACTCTCCAGACAGGCCCAATCCTACTTCCAAACATGAGAATGGCAACAGTTGAAGGTCCGTTTTGGACACGTGCTCATCTTCCTTCCTCTGGGATCACCTCTTATGCTCTTCTGGGATGAGTAGAGGGGATTACCTAAGATTCTACAATTAGTAGTGTGGTGGTTTAAAAAGTTTTGCCCCCTTAGATTCATATGTTCAAAGGCTTAGCCATACAATGGTACTATTGTATGGTACTATTGTATAAAGGAGGTGTGGCCTTTTTGCAGTGGGGGTGACCTTGTTGGAGGAAGTGTGTTACTGTGGAGGCAGGCTTTGGGGTCTACAAATTCTAGTCTGTCTAGTGAGAGATAGTCTCCTTCTGACTGTCTTCAGATACTCTCAGCTCTTCAGTACCAAGTCTGCCATGCCTCCTGCCATGATGATAATGTACTGAACCTCTGAAACTATAAGCTATCCCAATGAAATATTTTCTTTATAATAGTGTCCTTGATTGTTGTATCTCTTCACAGCAATAAAACTCAAACAAAGACAACTAGCAAAGGAATTGGTCTTCAGGTCCTTGGTTTGCACCTCAGTTGAAGAGGTCACTCCATTTTCCATTAAGCACTTCTGTTTGGGTCCCTTAAGATCCACAGAACTGGAAATGACAATCATAGGTTTCTTAGTTAGGGTTTTACTGCTGTGAAGAGATACCATGACCAAGGCAGTGCTTATAAGGACAACATTTAATTGGGGTTGGCTTACAGGTTTAGACTTGAGTCCATTATCATCAAGGTGGGAACATGGCAACATCCAGGGAGGCATGGTGCAGGAGGAGCTTAGAATCCTACATTCTCATCTGAAGACTGCTAGCAGAATACTGGCTTCCAGGCAGCTAGGCTGAGGGTCTTAAAGTCCTTGCCCACAGTGACACACCTACTCCAATAAGGCCACACCTATTCCAACAGGCCACACCTTCTAATAGTGCCATTCCCTAGGTTGAGCATATATAAACCATCACGAGGAGACTTTATTCTCATATCTAGCACATCACACATAGCCACATGAGTGACACCAGTAGCAGGTAGACTGGGGAGGGTGAGACAAAGCCTTTTAGGAGACTTCCATGGGAAAGGACAGTTGAGAAAAGGCAGGCAGACATGGGCTGGTGAGTGTAGACAGTTCCAATAGACCGCAGGACATAAGATGTATTCACGCTTATGTGTCACCTGGTTCTGGAGTTATGAGGAAAGGGTAGCAGGGGCCTCAAGTAAGCCTTATAATGAGTGTAGCAGAGTATTTACCACTGTGTTTCTGCCCCTTTTTCTCTTTCTTCATGGATATCAACCCATCTTCCAGGGCCGCTATGCTTCCATCACAGAAAAAAATGTCCTGTTCTGCTTCCATTGCTACCCCACCATGGCAACTGGATGTGTCCTTCCCACTTGGAGATTTTGAGTCCCCTGTGGGCCTCAGGAATGCAGCCAGGTCATGTGTACTGTGACTATCCCAGCCTGCTGCTCTCTGGGTCTCAAGGCACATTTAGGAGATGTTGCTTCTTCTGTCTCTGCAAGGCAGGAAGACACTGTGGAAACAAGCATTTGTAGATGAAGTACAGTGAAGGCTATCAGATCTTTCAAGTGGAGCAGCACAACAGTATGCCAAGCACATGAAGTGCACACATATGTGGGAGGCAAATCATGGAGAAGTCAACTCAGAGGAAAGAGGTCATGTAAATCCTACATCTCCATGGTCTCTTCCTGTAAAACACTCCCTGAACTCATATACAGCTCACATGTGGGCTACCATGAACAATGAAAGGCTAGGAGATGTCCCTCAAATTACCCTATAGCCTCATAGACAGTGATTGGGTGAGTAGCATGAAAGCAGACAGGTCCCGAGATGTAAACCCACAGACACAACCACCCACAGAGGCATAGGAAGAAGGTTCCAGGCAGCCAAAACCTCAGAGTCTGGCTCTGAGTTGAGTCCCTTCTCCCTCTCATTGTTAGGAAGTTCTTCATTGTGTAAGAAATTAGAGCAGGAAAGCACACAGTGAGATGCCCAAAGCTGATGCCATTTCTACATGTCTATTCCCTAGGAGAGCAAGAGAAACTCCTGACCCAGAGGTCTGGGACTTGCCTCTGATTGAGTGGTCCATTGCTGCCTGGTGGCCAGCAGTTTCCCACATCCAGTCAATGTGCCAACTGGGTATAAGTTCACCAAAGGTTTAGAGATGAAGATCACACTCCTTGGGCTGGCTAATGAATTCAAAGGCCTGCTGTTTTCCAGGGCCTTACTGCCCAGGATGTTTCCAGTATACACAGGTTACTGCCACTGCCAGCTTCTCACCACTGCCAGCTCTCCCTGGCCAATTGAGCTTGGCTTTACTCAGAAAGTCCAGCCAGCTTCAGGATATGCTACCATGGTTGACTCCTCTGTCAACTGATTCAAAAATCCAAATGATTTGGTGAAGTTCTTTTCATCTTTGCCATGTGTTTATTCTGGGCAGAATTGGGATACTCAAACTTATATATTGAACTGAATGCCAGCACCTCAGTATTTGGAGATGGAATTTTAAATAAGAACATGTGATAGGCCCTATATTAGTTATTTCTCTATTCTGATTAACACCATGACCAAATTAACTTAAGGAAGGAAAGAGGTTGTTTCCATTGAGACTGGGGGAAATCAGAGCAGAACTCAAGGCAGGAAATGAAGCAGAGTCCATGGAGGAATGCTTTCTTTCTGATCTCATCTTTCATGGGATAACACATCCATATCAATTATCAAAACAATACTCTACACACGTATCCACAGAACAATCTGATGGAGGTAATTCCTCAACTGAGCTCTCTTCTCCCCAGCTGATTCTAGTTTGAACCAAGTTCATAGAAAGCTAGCTAGCACAGGCCCTGATCCAGTATAGTTGGTGTATCTTTCTGAACTTTGGATAGACACACGCATACACAGGGAAAACATTAAATCTAGATGAAGCAGACGTTAGGGTGACAAGCTCATGAGTTATACCAGTGTTCACCATCACCCAGAAGGATCACAGATCAGATTCAGAGTCAGGTACACAAAGGATAAACCATGGAAGGACATGGGAGGAGACAGGCTCACACTCTGGAGGGAGGCCTACAAAGAAGACCTCAAACATTCAGCAGTGGCACAGAAGTCTGCCTCTAACCCACTGGTACTCTGTCATCTAACACACCCACAATAAGTACATGATCTACCCATAGTGAATACTAGTTTGACT
Organism: Mastomys natalensis; assembly: GCA_021653895.1. Lineage (NCBI taxonomy): Eukaryota > Metazoa > Chordata > Mammalia > Rodentia > Muridae > Mastomys > Mastomys natalensis. The sequence continues at coordinate 136,833 of JAJTUV010002052.1, forward strand.
TCATCACAGTTTTGACTGTACTCACAACAGGGGACTCTTCATCAGAGTATATCTGGAGGATAGCTGGATGCTTCTCCTGACCACCATGGTATGCCAAGGAAGTATTGGCCACCAGAGGTACCCATTATCACAGACCTGGACCTTTCGTTTCACTCTCAACTTGCCCTGAGATAGATGCTACAGCCTTAGCTTGTAAGCAAACCCACTGGAGAATAAGATTTCAAGGCTTTTTTCCAATACAGTCCAGGTGTGGAAACAAGCTGTCTTCATTTGTCCTGGTATAGAAGCAGTGTTCTGTGCTGGCTGGCAACAGCAGGGTTTGTAGGGCAATGTAATTACCTAGAATCAGAAAGAAAAAACAGAAGCCACCAGCAGTAATATTGAAGTCACTAAGCAAGTGACTCTGCTTCCACACATAGCTCTCAGCTGTCATATCAATGTAGGGTTACCCAACCCAGAGTGAAGGAGTCAAGGCCTTTCCCAGCCTCGGGCACAGAAGCCTTGGAGTGTCCCTTGTTCTGAAGTAGCCATTCTGCTTGCTCATGCAGACTATCTGAACTTGGTTCCCTCCTTGCAGCATCCTGATAGCTTGAGATTAATAAGTGCCTCTAGAGTGGGGCCTTATGAATATATAGCACCTTGGGTGGCAAAGATAAGCCTGAAGATTTATCTGCACATTGGGGTAATAGCACTTCCCATGGTCATGTGTTCCAGGAACTCAGATAATGCTCTGATAGGCACTTTTAAGCAAGCAGATCCTATTTCCACTTGGCAATGCAGGAACATACTGTCATGAAAGAGAGTGACATTTGTACTCCTGGAGAAGAGCGGGAAGTCAGAGGACACTCTGAGATTCCTGGAGGATCTGGGTGGAGTACTAGGGGCAGCCATTTTTGTATGAGAGTTGGGAATGAATGACCTTGAACTGTTTTTGTTACATGCTATGGTCTTCCTCAAGCATTTGCACCACCAGAGAGCTGTCCTTGCAGGACTTGTGGGTCCCAGAAAATAATGCTCATGGCCCTGCTGCTTATGCCTCTGGCTCCCATCTTGTTTTTCTCCAGTGCCATTGCCTGAAGGCTCTACAAGTGCTGCCATAATCAGGCCCTGTATGGGAATGAGATCTCTTTTACCCAAGGCCCTGCCTCCTCCTTGAAGATATTTCTCCCTTTCTTCCACATATGGCTTCTGGAATAAGGAAACCAGTTAAGAATGAATGTGTTCAGGTGGCAGTTTCACCTCCTTGGAGTCAATTCCTAACATAGGAATATCATGGCTGCCTGAGTTACCCATTAGTCTTATTTCGCGAATGTCACCAGCATTCTAGCTAACTATAAAACTGTGTATAATATACTGTGTTTCATAGCCTTCCCTGAGTGTCCAATCCACTACAAATACAGTGCTCAGCTAGTTAGGTGAGTCCCAAATCCATGTAGCACCATGAGATTTCAAAGTCACCAGGAGCCTGTCTATTGAAACTATTTTAGAAATCAACAAATCTAGGGAAGGTGTTGCTGGAGCAGCCACACTGGTAACTGGAGACATCTTAGCAGAACCACTACCAACTAGAGAATAAGTCTTCACATCAGAGACACACACATGAGGCTTCTTGGGGAGTCTTCTTGAAGTAATCTAATTCAACAAGAAACTGAGGGTACAATATGGTGCTCAGAAGAGAAATTCCACAGAAACATGTAGCTGTCCCTTCCTTATTCCAACATTCTCCACTTAGCTGGTGTTCACACGGTGCTACGCTGAGCATAACAGATAAGCCCTGAATGTTTCCTGTTATCCTGAAACAACACAACCAGTGAGTAGAGACCATGAAGATTCAGCCCACCCTGCTGGGCATGTGAGCTTTGCTTCCCTTCAGCTCTGCCTGTCTCTGCCTGGGCAGGGCCAATGGACAGACCCTACTCTATTGAGGACAGTGGCTGGTGACCTCTGTGGTGCTGATAACAAGCCAACCTTTCCTTCTATTTCAGAAGGGAACAGGTGGTGAGGTGAGAACTTGGTGCAGTTCAGGGGTAAGAAAACAGTTGATCTCAAACACTCTCAAACTATGTTAGTCTGCTGGGCCTTCCATTTCTCTCAGATGAAGGCAAGCCAGGATGCTCCACAGAATGCATGGCAAGATTTCCTCTCTGTGCCACACTTGAGTTATGTTCACGAGTGTCACAACTGATGGGAACACTTCCCCTCCCATCATACTCTGGAAGAGTATACCAAAGACTTTCTGAGCTAAAATTAAAGCAGAGGAAGTTGACCTTTTAAGTTACAGGCAGAGCCCTACTAACCTAATGGATTGTCCATGCTGTAGCCATGAGGACAGGGTAGGAAAACCCTGAAGCTTAGTGACAGATTGCATGACACCATACCTTTTATATGTTCTCCTCTGTCATTGCAGAGATATCACGCAGTGTTTCTCAATCTTCCTAATTCTTTAACCCTTTTCACAGGAAAGTGTTTTTTACCCCCAAAGGGTCAGAACCCCCAGGTTGAGAATCTCTGCTCTATAGACCAGTTCTGAATTCACAGAACTGAGGTCTACCCTCCTATTAACAAGTTACTCAAGACTGTCTGGAACTGAAATAAGTTCACGGCTCTGCAATTTTAAAAATTATTATTTAAACTGTTACTACAGCACCAGAACAGAAAGAATTGTCCTATCTACAGAACAAGGTCCATCCATGGAAGACTGGCTGGGATTGGCACCAAGGTCAAGTTATTTTTCTCTTGTTTCTCAGAAGCTAAAATGTGAGTCACAAGCTTGCTTTTCACGGAGAGTTCAAGCCTGAGAGAACCTGTCACGCTATCTGGTCAGGAAGCAGCATCAACATTATGTTAGTTAAGGCATGCACACATTTAAGCCATGACAGAAAGTATGGGGGCATAGATGCCTTGTCAACATTCATCACTATGTGGGGTCACCATCAATTTCTCCCTGATAGTTCCTTTAGGAGAAAAGGTCCCCTTGCAACACTGTGTGTTATAAGCCATGAGAGTCATCCATGAACAGTGCTAAAAGCCTGTGTGGATCAGGGTAATTCTGGAGGATTAGGGTAACCAGGACAGAAAGGGGCTTCCATAATGTAGAGTTCCCATAGCAAGTGTTATGTAGAAGAGTTTCCTGTACATCAAAAGACTCCATCCTGGGAGGATGGGATGCTCCCTAGGACTCAGAAGGGTCAAACTGCAAGCTCCTTAAGACACAGGAAATGAATGGCTCAGTAGTCTCAGGAAGTCGCTGAAACTGACCATTCTCTCCACAACTTTCTGTCAACTGTAAAGACGGCTAAGGAGACTCCCACCAGCTGAGCTGCCCAGAAGAGGCTCTTCTCAACCTGTGCAGCTTTCCGTAAGCCATGGACTAAAGCAAGCCCTGCTCCTACAGCAACCCTCCACCCATCTCCTGTAAATAATCAGTTTCCTCATATGTCCACCAGCTTGAACTTTTAACGGTACTATCGCTGTGTTCTATCATTGGTTCCCTTTCTGGGGTGAATAGAAGCTTATTGACAGGACCCCAGACATAGTGTGAGCACAACACATGCTTGGAAGCTGGCCCGGGTATTTAGCCCTCATGTGGGAAGACCTCTCTATAGAGAAGTTATTATCTTCATAAAAACAATCCATTATTTAGCATCTGTGTTTGGAACTTGCTGGAGTACACGCTCCCTAAACATATATTCTAATCCTGTCCCTGGTTTGTTTGAAAGTTGAATTCTGTGTCTGGTGGCTTTGTAAAGGGAACACAGCAAAACAGCCATATACGGAGCACTCTGTGTGACAGAGGGGCAGAGCTAGCTGAAGAGGTCTGAGAACATAGGCAGTTGCAGAGGATGACGGAAGGAGCTTCTCTCCAGGTCCAGGACACCTTGCTTCCAGAACTCCAGGAAGATATGTCTTGCTTTAAGTCATCAAGATCCTAACCATTACGCCCAAATCCTAGAGGTGTGCTCCAGAAACAAGCAGTATCAGATGGAGCTGTGTTGGGTTGCCACTTTCCTGCTGAAGGTGGAATGCGGGGAATCTGCTTTCCATCCTGTTCCAATTGCCCAGTCTGGCACGTCTGCTTCTGAACATCATTGTCAGTTCCCAAACCAACAGGCCTGTGTCCTAGAGATGAGCATCATTAGCTTTCCAGTCATCAGCTGGGTAAAGAGGGGCGTCAAACGCAAAGGTGGTGTCTGGAAGATGTATCCCTTGAATCAGTGGAGTGTGCTGTGTCCCTGCTTTGTGGATGAGCCTCCTCCATTTGGGAGTAAATTATTTGTTTGTCCTCCACTTTAACCACCAATCTTCCAGTATCCCAACGTGCAGATGCTCCACCAACAGGCAGAGTGTGGTAGCCTTGTCTCCCCCCTCGCCCCAGAAGCTCTGAAGTTACCTCCCTCTGTCTTACTGAGCTCAGTCAGGAACAGGGTCCTGTCTCATTCCTTGTTTCCTAGATAGCAGAGTTGATGACTCAGCATACTCTCTGACATGGGAGTTCTGGGACACCACCACTTCCTTTCAGCCACTAGGGTTAGATGGAGTGCCAGCAGGGCGGCAGGGTCAGGATGAGATGGTCCGGGGAAAGGGCTAAGAGCCAAGCGTGTTGTCCCGGCAGCGAGACTGTCCACATCTCCATCCATCTTCATTCCTGCAATTGGGCTCTGGGTTTGAAAAGAAACTGTTGCTAAGACACGCGGGCAAATCAAGGCAAATTTGAGACCTGGTCACTCTGGCAGTGGGCCCATTGTTCTTGGTGCTGTAACCGGTGATCTGAGGGCCATAAAACCGCGGGCAGTTGAAAGGCCTGGGAAATTGAAAGGGGAGCCCTTCAGATAGCTTCTGCAAGCTGCTGTAACTTTCACCCTCCCATGAACTGCAGTTTATGGAAAGGCCTGGTGACAGCCTCTTGTTCAACCTCCAGAGGAGGAGAGCCAAAGGGAAGGCAAAATCAAGACTGAAGAGAATTAATGAGCCTTTACATATTGTCCTGTTTCCTTTGTTGTTTAAAAAAAAAAAAATCTGGATGACAAGAAGAAGTAGGCAAGGGTGTGCAGCCGCGTTGGTATCAGGCCGTAAATCCTACAAAACATTAACTTCATTACATGGTAATTACTGCTTGCAGTGTCGGCCCCTTCCACCTCCCTTTCCTTTACCCTCCAGCCAGAATCAGCTCTTCTGCTCCTGATCCAGGTCACACCCTGGAGGAGCTCCCACTAATGAAACATAGGAAACTAAAGTTTCCTCTGTAAGGGTGAGGGTGAGGACTAGAGAGACCCAGCACGGGCATCTCATCTGTGACATCACACAGATGGACACATACAGGAAGATAAGATTCATGCATGCAGCTTTCTCCCGTACACTCCTCTTACACCTATATCTGCAGCCAGGCTTGGGAGGTTACCTTGCCAGACTCCAGAACTGAAGAACTGTGATGTCTTTTTACCTGGACTCTGTAAGAAAAGGTTTTCAAAGGCCACAATTAGGTTTTGTTAATGATAGAACTTGTCTAATATCACACTGAAGAGAAATCAACAAGTATTCTAGCTGCAGGGAAACCCTGGCCTCCTGTGGGCCTGCTGGCCAGCTTAGAGTGGGAAAAGCAACAACTATGACTGTGCACAGGAGGTTTCTCAGGAAGCGCTGTGCTCCATGGGAAGAGAAGGCTATTTAGGATAGGGAAAGCTTTCTAAAGCAGAAGAAAGCTACTGAGGACAGCCTGGATGTGTCTGAGCTTTGTTTAATACCCAAAGGAAGTCAGTTTTCAACCATGTTTTGTATGATAAACTCAAAACAAGATATGTTTTCAGATACTCAGTTAGAGACTAGACTTCTTTTAGACAGCATAAGCTCTGCAGACCATGCAATGTGTTTGTAATGATAGCAAATATGGCCTCCCTTCTCCTCAAAATAAAATATATGACATCTTTCCTATCTCCTAAACTCCTGCTTTGCCAGAAGCCAGATAGGAGAATATAATAATGTTACCTACCATGGGAATCTGGGTGTTTTGCTCGCTCCTGCTGCAACGTCTCCCGTGTGCCTCCTTCAGTCAGCACATGTGAAGGACTATACACCAGCAGAGGTCTCATGTGGGCTTGAAGCTAGAATCCACTGAGAGTCTGAGAATTTCTGAGAGAGTGAGCAGCCCATATTCTATGCTGTTGGCTCCAGTCCTCCTGGGAAGAGGTTTGCAGTAGACTTCTGAGAAGCCTAGATTATCAGGAGCTTGGGGAGCCTCTTCCCCTTCCACTTGCTTCCAACTCTGCAGCTCTTTAAAGCACTGCTGTGTAGGTACCCTTGCACACATGAGCCGGCAGTGAACTGCTGGAGCTGGAGAGGATCCTGCTTCCCATGTGGTCCGGTGGTCTTCAGGAGAAGAGCACACAGCAGTCCTTGGAAGGTGTCAAGAAGGCCAATTGGAGAAGACGAGGGTCAAAGATGAGAATTCTCAGACACATAGGGCACACAGCCCTGGTCCTGTTCATGATTTCAATGCAAGGTGTGATCTTTCACTAATTTGATCGGTGTTTATTGTGCACAGAATGCACAAGGCATGATCCATGCAGCAAGAGTAGATTAGAAAAGAAAAAAAAAAAACATTTACTGTTCTAGAGGATAAGCCGAGCAGGACAGGTATTTAATTTGCTTGCTTTCCTAATCTTTATTTTTATTTTTAACTTAAAGTTTAAAATAAAAATTTCAAATTTGTTCAGATCAGAAACTGTAAAATTTCCTTTGTTTGTCTTCCCTTCCAGCCATGAGTGACAAGCCTTACTCTTTCTACAGGTTACTGGGTTATTACTAAATGTTTGGAAAATGAATGAACACATTAATGAATGACTTAGCTTTATCGTGTGAGAAAAAGTGCATTTATGAAAATGAGCAAACCAATTAGTCTCAACACACTGTGGCTGTGTCCCCATTACGCAGACCAGATTGCAATAAAACCATCTGCGGTCCATCCAATTCCCTATTTTAACCACTGATTGGTTTGCCTTAAATCCACTGATTGCTTTTCAAATGGCTGTGTTTTTATTCCACCAGAATTCGTTTTAACTTTATGTGGATCGACATCTCATTTACTTCTCCAGGCAGGCCTGGCATTAAATTTCCAGCCCCGCTTTACTTCACAAGGCCCACCCAGTACAGGGACCCACCTTGATGGTCACAGTTCTGCATGGGGCAGGGACATGTGCAGCTGTCCCACCAGCCTGCTGGTGTCCTTGCTTCTTTTAGACATGGAAGACTGAGAAATAACCAAGAAGCCATGTGATTCTTCGAGGTTGGAAACATACAAGGCAGCCCTCTATTTTATTAGCATGCACTCCTGACACTGACATGTTTAGAAAAGGGGGCAATGAGAAGGTCGGCAATGCTTTATTCATTTCTGAGTCTCAGATGCTGTTCTCGTGGGATCCCAGAGCAAAATGGCTTATGAATGCAAATGAAGATGAACTTGGGCATCTAGGAATGTGTCAAAGTTCATATTAATATCAGCTGGCCTGGTCCTTGGGCTTCTAGGTATGTGGTGGCTGATCTTAGGACTGTCTCCTAAGACTGGACATAGGGACTTCTTTGCAGGAGATGTCTCTACACATCACAGTTGGACCTGTACTGTCTCTCATCCCAGCATCTGGTGTCTCTGAGATCAGATATGATTTGGGTGATAAGTAACAAGTCAAGGAAAGTGGCAACATCTTTATACTATCAGATCCCTGACTCTGTTCCTCCACCATATCCTTTTCTCTGAATTCTCCCAGTGAGTAGATAGTGAATTCACCAATCAGTAGTAAAATGCCAATGCCATAAATAATTGCATTCAAAGTGCACAGACTGGAAACACACAGTCTCATCTCACTAAAACTATCTAGTGAAGTACCCAGAGCCCCATCGGAGGTGACCTGTTTTCCTGGACTGAGCCACTGTCGGCCATGTGACCATGTGACTGGTGAATGTGGTGCACATGATAAAGTACAGTCTCTCTGAATGGCCAACAGGTCTTGCCATCTAAACCATTGCTTTTACCGTAGCACTAAGTTATAATACTAAGTGACAAACTTACAATTATAGCCATAACGAACAACATCCACATACATCAGAGGGCATCAAATCTGTAATATGCGGCATAATAATGCAGTATGCCTTACCACATGAAAAATATACGCATTCATTTGGCAAATTTACTCAACATTTATTAGGTAATTTATTATGAGGGTGTACATACTCACACATACATCTGTGGGAGTCAGTTTTTCCACGTAGCAAAACTTAGTGTGTAGAGTGATATTGGAGTTTCATGAAAGGTACAATATTCTATGTTTCTTCAGTTTCTGGGTACTCAGTATTCAGAATAAGGAAGAAAATGTTACCAGTCTTGTCTGAGATGTTGAAGTTCCATTAAATCCTGATGAGATTGTGTGTGTGTGTGTGTGTGTGTGTGTGTGTGTGTGTTTTGGGGGGCACTTTACAGGTACACATGTGCATTCCATATACCTGGGTTTGTAGAGGTTTACATGTGTTTGCACACATGCATGTGTATGAGGGTGCGATCTATGGGTGTGTACATGTGGGAGGGTGTTTGTGTATGCACATAAATGCATGTTGGATCAGGAGAACACAAGCAGCTGGGGAAATAGTGTGAGATGTTCAATGGATGGCACAGATACTGTGACTCGTGCACAAGTCAATCAACAGAAATAAAGCATCACGTAGGAGCTGCATTGTGGTTTTCACTGACAGTGACAATATTTGTTTCAGCCACTTTGTCATAAGCAGGGACCTCCATCTTCCCTCTGTATATGATGCTCTGCTAAGCTCCTTTCAGCCTCTGCAGTGAAATGGAGACTAGATGGGAGCTCCGTGTGCTCCTGAGGGGCATCCATACAAACAGCCGAGAGTTTAAACAAAGATCAAAAGTGCACATGGGCCTTTAACCATGATGTCATGGCATGAAAAAAGCCTACAGTGTCAACAGCTAGACTGAACATGCTAATGATGAATAGTAAGATCTCCCATCTACCCCACCTCTTCTGGCTACCACAGGACCCTCAAATGCAAGAACCTGGTAAATTATCACTGGATGACTGAAGGACATGCAGGTGACTCATACCCTTGACCAACTCCTTCCTTGTTAGTCCTAAAGAATAGAGACTGAAGGGTTCTGATTCCCTGTTCTTGGACAGGGACTAAAATCAAACAGAAGCTGGGAACATTTCCAAGTAGCCACTAAGCTTGGTGACACAGTCTAGTCCCTTGTGCATTCCAGGAGTGCCACTGTATCGAGAGGACCATTTCCTCTGGAGAATGTGTCCATGCAGAGCAATGATGTGGCCATGACAGGGTGTGCTGCCATTGTCAAGGGTAGATTCATTAGTTCACCCTGCAGAAGCCCCCCCCCACCAAGTCCAGTTTCCGACCAATCAACACCGTGTCTCCATCAAAATCTTTCAGGAAAGTAGATATGCTTTCTCAAAAAAACACAGAAAGCAATGTTAACAATGATGGTCTTTTTGATAAACAAGCAACAGCACACTGATTCACCGAGGAATACTATGCAGCAATGAAAATGATAAGCCAGTATGTCTATAAACATCACGGAAGCCAGATTTCACATTAGTAAGATCAAAAGCAGGCAGTCCTGATTTTGATTAAGCTTATTGACTGTGCTTGTAATCGAGGGGTTCTCACAGTCACAGGTGGCACAGGAAGAAGCTGTGAGTTTGTCATGGCCTTCGTCACCCTGTTAGATCATTTAAGATGTGTACAGTTCTATATACTTCAGTTGTGTGCCTATTCTATGTGTGAATTGTGTATGCTACTCACGGGAAGGGAGCCTGAGTGTATATACTGCAAACCACAGAAAGTTAACATGAGTGTTTATAATCAGGAAAGGAGGCACCTTTCTGTTATACCCACAGGAAATGAGGCAAAAAGGAAACCTCAAACTCACTCAGGTACCTCTCCCTCACACCCATTTGCTGATCCTTCTGACCCTCTGTCAAAACGTTCTTCACTGATGCTCAATCTTGTAAGGATACACAGTGAGACTCTGGACTTTCTGTGAAAAGTGGCCCAGGAAAAGGGCAGATGGGTGTGGCGTCCTCCAGGTCCATCTCCCACAAAAAGCCAAACCATCCCTCTCTGGGCTGGTCCAGGCAGACATGTGGGTTTGAAGTGAAGAATTCATTGCCCTTTAAACACAAGGCCCACAGTGGCTTAACTGATGAATTTTCAAGTTAATTTTCTTAACACGGACGTAAAAATGGTGTCGGGCATGTAGCTTTTAACATCTGTTATTAGTGAAATTCAATAAAACTTGAAAAAGTCTCAACGTTTATTAAATTACCACATCATGCGTTTCCAGGAATCACACTTCTTCTGGGCTCTGCATTAAACAGGAGGTATTAGAGTTTTGTTTTGTTTTTTTTTGGCAAGTGCGAGGGAATTTCTTAGCCTGTTTTCAGTTGCACCAACCAATAAAAATATTTTTTTTTCTAGTTCAAAAAGCACTTTTGAGGACTTGTAACACAATTAGCTCGTTCTAAAACTCGGACTTGGCACACAAGGACCATCTAAATAGGAGCAGAGCCCAGGTTGCCATAGATACTGTTGAAGCGAAGTCCATTTGCCTATGGCTGACCATGACATTATGTGTGGGACTGTGGGGCCTCTGTGAAGATATCTGCAGTCATCACTGTATTCACCTGCTCACCAAGTATGAAAAGATAGAATAGTGGCCACACAGAGTCATAGCCACATGTGGCTGCACAAAGTCATAGTCCATGTGTGGCTGCACAGTCAAAGGCAGTGACACTTTCTAATCACACTTCAAGTCTCTGGGCCAAAGTGAGACTTGTCTATTTCTCATAAGATCCAAAATTTTTATTCTTATCGTAACTCAGTTCTTCAGTTTCTGTGTAAGAAACAAAGATGAAGTTGCCTATGTCCTTTGCCATCAAAGTGTTAAAAAGAAAAGGTAAAATACAGACTCATTGACTAAAGCTTGGCTTTCTGACAATAGGTTTCCATAAGTTTATAAGCTCTTAAAATTTCTATGAGTGAGCAGCGTGGAACATTCACAGATGAGGGCTCTGGATGGGATTATTCACATTTAAGCTTTTCCAAACTGTGTCTTCAGAGACCACATAAGCCGAAAAACACCACCAGTCTGAGAGCCCTGACATCCAGCATGCCTAACAACAGTGGCACCCCTGACTTTTTCTATGTGGACTTCAGATGAACATTGACTGGACTCTGCTCACTTCTCTCCAGGGTGCTGGCCAGAAACAGAGTTCTGCCAACTCAAATAGGAAAGGAGACACAGCTGCCAGGGTGATGTTCCTGGAGGGTCATCTAGGGTCTTAGAGGGTTCCCCTGATAGTTCCTTCTTTAGAACATTTTTTAAAACTTTAAATTTTCATATATGCATGCATTATATACAGAGTATATTTCCCTCTTATTTTTCTCATCAATCATCCTTCTGTTATTTTCTTTGGCCCCTTAGACAATTTCATGTGTCTAATAACATCTAGAAACTACAAATGAGAGGAAGCAGACCATATTTGTCTCTTTGCCATTGGCAATTATATTATATTGTTGATCATTATATTAAGTGAATCAATACGAGAAAAACTTTAAAAGGATCTCAGAAACATAGCCTCTAACCAGTATCCACTCTGTCTGGACAGTTTTTGGGAAAGAGGACTGTTCTCTCCCTACATTACCAGCACAGCAGATGGAACCCCATTCCAGAAAGCACATCAGGGACAGAACTCACTGAACTGAGAGTCAGTTTAAAATGGGAAGTCCACACATGCAGGGCTAGGAGCCTTCCTTTGAGAACTCTCAGGCAGTCTTGCACAGGTGACTTTGTGAATATGTATTGTGGACCTATGGTGCTGCATACACATTCCAGTGTTGGAATGCTTCCTAGGAGGTGGTAACCAAAGTCAGCTTTCCACTCTGGTGGCACAGTGTGTCATGTTGGGACATCATTACCGCTGCAGGCATGGTTGGCTGTCAAACCATGCTAATCTTCCCATCAGAGGAACAGCTTTGGTTTCCTGTCTTGAAAAAACACTGGCCACAATGTAATAGTGTTCAGTAGGACTCTAGTTGCCCTAAAGCATCACATATCTGTCACCTCTTTGGATCCAAACTCTGATACAGGGAAGCTCCACCACCACCATTCTATTTTTCAGACAAAGAGATGGAGGAGTTGAACTAGTACCTAGCCTAAGTTCCCATCTACACCAATGCTATGCAGAACCCAAGATGCTTTTGTAACCTGAATACTCTACTCCTCCAAGAGGAAGAGACAGGCAGTGCATCAGAAGGCATAGGGTGGAGCCTACTAAGGCCCCCAGGAACTTAGTCAACAGATTCATATTAGTATTAATGCAGGAACTAACAGAAGCAGGAATACAGGCTTAAACCTGCTGTGTGGTACAATAGGTAGGTCCCATGCACTTAACTGAATCCCATTCAGTTGCCTCTGAGATGTGGCCCTTATTTTGTGTTCTTTATCCTTTAAACACTGGCAGACTCAGAGAAGACAACATTCCCTTATTCGCAAGAATAGGGACTTTCCCTCAGGGAACCCAGAAAGATATTTTTAACTTTATATTTCTTTGCAGTGCTTAGCCTCGCAGCCTAAGAATTCAGATTGCCAGTCAGAGGGGGTTCTGGGTGGCCCCTCTCTGCTTGGTCTAGGGGCGGAAGTCCCCTCTTTTAGGTTGGGTGGAGATGAGTTTTGGGAATACCCTAGATAGAGTAATAACCTCATCTTGAATCCCATGGTCCTCCATAGCTAACTTATGATAATGTATCTGAATAGGTTTTGCTACCAACTTATCTATCTGTTGTATCACAAAGTTAGTCTATTTAAGACCAGGGACCAGAAGAAATCAGCAAAAATAACCCAGTTAATGGTCCCAAGATGGGAGGAAGTAGGGTTGACAATCATGGAGAGGTTGAAAACCAATTCTTGTACCAGCTCTCATCTTTCTCTTTCTCTTTGTCTTTTCTCAAGACCTTCTCTGACCTTTTTCATGCTCTCTTTAACCATCCCTGTCTTGACTATGTAAGAGCAACATTATTCTTTAAGGGCTGTACACAGTCAAGAGCTGTACACAGTCTTTTCTATTATAAAAGAGTAAATCAAGTCCAAAAAAGTCCTTTGCAATTTTGGAGATCATTTCAGACAGATAGATTTCTTCAGATTAGTGATGTCAGTCTTTAGCTGTTTGGTGTCCCTGTCAATGGCCCATCAAAGGTGTGAGTAGTATTAAGTCCGGAGGCCAGCATCAGGATTAGAACTTCTACCAGCAGATATCACAGGTGTTTCATTTTTACTTGGAAATGAAAAAGAAGGGAATACTCAGGGAAATTTCTCTTCAAGCCTGACTGCATAGGAGTTGATGTCAAAAGTATCCCCTCTCCAGGAAAAAGACATCTGGATGGATATGGCCCTCATGCTTCACTGGACAATGACAGGAGGACCAGAGCCATTACAAGGTCCCCTTCAATTATTGGAGGTCAGTCCTCTATCCCCACCTTCGAAAGATTAGAATCACCATGGCCCTTCTATACTTAGAGAAGGGAGGAGATGTCAGGGGCAACCCTGCTTATACACTGAAGGCCTAAAATCAGCCATAGGCCTAAAATCAGCAGTAGGCCTGACATACATACATGCTAACACAAGTCTTGGGTCTCTGTGGAAAAACACTGAAACAGATGGCTATAAGCTATTGTAAACAGGCAGCTTTTGTGGAAATTTACCAGCCTGAGTAGTCATAGATCTTGTAAATAGGTAGCCTTGGCAGACAGTACCAACTTAGATAAGGACAAGTGAATCACAGGCAAGTCATAGTGACCTGTCCCCTGAATCTTCACCCAGCTGATACCCTGTTCTGAAAGGTATCTGTACTCCCCTTGAACACCTATGCTCTGGTGTCGTTCCCTTCCCCACATCCTGCCTTTTTGTATTTATAACCCCTGTGTGAATAAGTAAATTATGATTTTATTTAAATAATTAAATAAATTTAAAAAAAGAATAGGGACTTTCAGATTGAAGAATCTCATGACCTTGACTCTGGGCCTCCTGTCAGAGAAACTACCCAGCAGAAAGTAGAGATGGCTTTGCAAGTTTATTATAAATTTCCATATTTGACAGGAAACCTCAGGATATATACTGGGCAAGTATGTATGTATTTGGTGTTCAAGAGTGGACAGGTTATGGACAAATCCCCAAGGTTCTAGGAAAGGCCTGAGTCAGACTGTCAAGAGCCTAGAAAGTTCTGTTTTCATGAGCCTATAGGGTTCAATGAAAGCCCTCCTCTTGCTCCTTGGTGACCCAACCCTGGTGAGATCCCATCTTTTCTGCTCAGGACTCACTGAGCATGTGGTGTCCTCCTCTGACTCACAGAGGAACTTGCCGGGGCTGTCTTAAATGGCACTGTTAATTTAATGTCTATTTTCCTTGACTACCAGAAAGAGAATGCATATGAGTTATGGAGAATCTCAAGATACAGCTGAGTCTGGCTTCCCTCCTTGGAACAAAATTCTGTTCCTAAGGAGTGTCCTATCTAGACTCTGCAATCTGTGCATGGATTTTGCAGAACTCTTGAACTCTTATGCTTAAATAATCTACCTTTTCAGGGCATGATTTATTTATGAGTACCATTATGATCTGAGATTTAGCTCAACCTGCATCCTATGAACACATTTTCTGATGAACAAGAATCATCATCTCCTCCCCAGATGTTAGAGTTTAGATATAAAGTGGTCCTAAAGATTCAAGTGTTGGTTGTCTGCCCAAGCTGGTGGAGTCCAACACTGATGATAAATGGATTGTAGAAAGTAAACTGAGCTTCAGAAATAGGTCAGTGTCTGTGACTGTGAAGCGTCTATTGTGTTTCTCCAAGACCCACTTCCCTTCCATCCCCCACTCCCTCTTTTCTTTCTCTCTTTTGAATGCCGTGATATGGTAACCATCTCTTGGGTAGCTTCCATGCCCTACCATGAAGCTTGACACAGAGACCAAACAATAAAGCCAAGTACTCTGGACTGGACTCTCTTAAACTGTGAGCCAAAATAAACCCATTCTCCCTTAAGTGGTTTTCCTCAATGTTTGTCTCAGTAATGAAAAGCTGAATGGCATACTGTTGAGATCCCCTTGCCAGTTGTGGCACATGTCCATGTGTCTGCACTCTGAAATGACTCATTGCTATGAGATCCATTGTCAAGGAACAAGACTAGCCAGAACTGCTCACACATCCTACCCTCAGTCAGGCACTGGCTGATACATCCTGTCTGACTTTCCAGCCTGGCCATCAAGGGACCTTACAATGGAGGGATACAGAGAAGTAAATCCTGCCCTGTGCATGTTCTTCATGAGACACTGTGGCATCTTGCCAAGCCCATTTTCTTCCAGTACAGCCTTGCTCTAAAAAATAGCAGGGCTGCTGCCATGGTCATTTCAGTGAATTCATCCTCTCCTTTGATGCCAGTTACCAGTGTGTACATGCAGCCCCAGTCAGCTTAATGAGAAAAACAGATGCAAGCTCTGCCACATAACCAAAACCCAAGCTCCATGATCAGATTCTCAGAACGGAGGTTTTGGCCAACCTCTTGTCAGAGGTGATGAGATAATTAGGGGTTCTCACAGAGCTGGGACACATCAGCATACACAGCCCTGTTATTAAGGGTCATGAAAGGTTGTCAGGCCTACAGCAATTAAACATGAAACTAGTCAGTCTATTTCATCCCACAGGCTGGTTGCTAAGGATACCCTGGCATAGTCCTTGCCCACTTTTTCCTGAAAATTGATGAATTCTTTGAGTGTCCCTGAGTATCTGTGTTCATGTACCTGGATAGTCTTGTAGATCTGTGTATGTTCTTGCTTGTCCACACACAGGTCCATGAGTGTCTCTATAGCACACTTGCATACACAATGGGTAAAGCTGATGAAGGCCAGAGAGGTCTCAAAGTCAACAACGTGGCTGCCCTGCTCTGTTGATATGTGGTTTCAGTGAGAAATGTATTCATGTACTTGAACACTTGATCTCTGAAGTTGCTATGTTTTAGGAAGGTTATAAGACTTTAAGGAGGGAAAGTCTTGCTGAAGGAAGTACATCACTAGGAGTAATTAATTAGATTAGTCAGAGTTTTCCTGGAAGGATTTGTTGTGCCAGCTTGTCCTTGGTTGTGGGTCAACCTGTAGATCTGGATAGCCCAGCACTACACCCTGTTTGTTCTCCTTCCAGAAAAGCTCTGGCAAATAAATGGGTTTATATCTTCACTCTACTTCCTGGTCTTTATCTATGCTTCCTGTTTGTGGATAAAGATGTAACCATTCAGCTTCCTACTTCTGCCACCATATCTTTCCTGTCTGAGGACTGTCCCCCTGGAACTATAAACTAAAGTAAATGCTGTCTTCCTTTGATTGCTTCTGGTCATGATACTGTTGTGGATAGCCTCAGCCTTGTATTTTGATCCTAGTTCCCAGTGGATAAGCCTCAGCCTTGTATTTTGATCCTAGTTCCACCCTCCTGGGAGGGGCTGCAGAGGAGGATTAAATCAATGTTGTGGATAGCCCCAGCTTTGTATTTTGATCCTAGTTCCACCCTTCTGGGAGGGGCTGCAGAGATGATTGAATCTGTACACAGGTGATGTCTTGTAAACCTTCTCTCCAATTAAAACCTGTAAAATAAAGGCTAGAGCCAGAGATTGGGCAGTAGAAGGGAGGTGGAGAGAAAAAGGCTTAGGGGAGGAGAGAGTGAGAGGAATTTTATATAAAAGGAGGCAGAAGCAGAAGCAGAGGGGAAACTAAGGAGAAGTGGGAGGAAAAGAAGCAGAAGGAAGCCAACAGGAGAAGGAAGCCAACGATGGAGAAGCCAGACGGGCCCTGGATGAACCGCAAGTTATAAGGGATCTCATAGCTGGGGATTAGAGTATGTAGTGATAAATCTGCCCAATCTAGGCGTGCAATTTATACCATAATTATTGAGTTGTGTTTTTCTTTGACTGGTTCATTCGGGTAGGAGATCTTACACCAACAAATTTGGGAGTTAAATAATTCCTTCTACTACAAATTGGGCCAATTAAATAATATCTACTACAAATTGGCACCCAACTTCTACTACAAATTGATGCCCAAAGCCAGAGGCCGATTTAATCATTTCTACTACATGATACTTTATCACAGCAACAGACTAATCAGAAATTAGTATCAGGAATGTGGTGTTGAAGTAAGAACATGACTGTGTTGTATTTTGGAAGAATATGGAAGATTTTGGAAGTTTACACTAGACAAATCATTAGGTGCTGTAAGCAGAGCTTAGAGGACATTCTAGTAGGAGCCTGGAAGACAGCAGTGCTAGGAGCAATGTGGACAGAGACAGCCTGATTCATGAGGTTCTGGGGCATGGAGAAATATTACATTTACAATTGAGCTAGAGGCCATTCACGTGATACATTGTCAAATAGTCTGCATGCATTATACTTAGTGTCATGAACATTTGCATGAGGCTAGATTTCAAAGAAAACAGAGTTACTTTAGTGGAGAAAATTCAAGGCACTACAACTTTGAGTCTGTAGCTTGGTTATTCCTGATAACTCTTGTGCAGGTCTACAGTGACAAGGAACAATGGGAAGGGCAGAAAAAAATTACAAAATGTGTAGCACAGAAAGGAGAAGAGAACCAAGTAACAGCAAAGCCATAATGAAAAGGACACTGATTGTTAAGGAAACTAGCATCATGAAAGATAAAGCTCCTCCTCTGCTCTAGAAGAAAAAAAGGTGCCAGACTCCACATAATTAAGCCTCTAACTTGTGAAAAGAGTCTAAGGGGTTCTTGTTCCTGAAAATCAATATTGCTTCAGCCAGCATACACAACTGATGGTAGTAAGGTACAAGGAGACAAGAGTCCATCCATAGCAGGTAGTAGAATGTGGCTTGTCATTCACATGGTACTTGCTTTGTAAGTACAACAGATACCCAATTGTGGGGCCTCTGGAGTCTTCCTTTTGATAGAGCCACTGAGATCAGGTAATGTGTAGTAGAGTTAGTTCCTGTTAGGAGGCCCTGAGAGGTCACTGTGTGAAGCCATGAAGCTGAACCTTGATGGCATTGGAGATCACAAGATAATGGAGATATAAGAGTCCTTAAGATATCTGCCAAGGAAAGTTGCATACAGGGAGTGGAACCTGTCTAAGACAGAAAGCAGGAAGCAAGCCTTGAGAGTCAGAGCATGTATATCCTTTGAAACTAGCCAGTTACCAGCAGAGAGCTAAAGGAATTTGTGTTTGACCCATGCATTTTGTCTTACTTTTGTCCAGTATTTCCTCACTATCTGACCCAATCAGCCCCTTTTGGAATGGTAGTGTATATGGCAAGGCATTGTATTCTGGAAGTATGTAATTTTCTGCTTGATATCACAGGGAATTACAGTTAAAAGATTACTTTGAGTCTCAGTAGAGTTTTTCTTTCGACTTAGGAATAGTGTTCAAAATGATTATGGATGTTTTGAAATTGTACTAATGCGTTCTGTATCATGAGATAGCCATGAGTCTATGGGTTCAGGAGCTGAATGTGGTGGTTTGAGAAGGAAATTTCTCCCATAGGCTCATGTCCTTAAATGCTTTGTCTGCACTTGGTGACACTGTTTGGGGTAAATTATGGGACACTTGGGAGATGGAACCTTGCTGAAGGAAGTATGTCACTAGAGGTTGGTTCCAGGGACTTATAACCTCTACATGCTACCTGTTCTTGCACTCTCAAGAACTTTGTGTGGATGAAATTTCATTTTGTGTGTGGATAAAATCGTGATCAGCCAGCTTCCTGCTTATTCCATCTTTTCTATTATGGTGCCATGTCTTCTCTACCCTTAGGATTCTCTCCCTGTGGAATGCTAAAATAAAGCCCCTTCTCCTTAAGTTCCTCCTGGACAGGATGAAACAGGAATGTGAAAGTAACTGATACTCTAGATCAAGACTCTAACCGCTGGAGAGCCCTTAGTTACTTCTATTACTTAGTAGCAGGTACCAGGGAAGGAAGCTGTCTGGCCTTGGTATTTTTGTGTGGATGAGTGCTTGAGACTTCTTGATCACATTTTAATATTCAGAGATGATTTGTAGTGTCCAGCCTCAGGATACACTGATGTTTCTTCTCTCTGGCTATACAGATGTGGCTAAGCCATTTTCTATGAATGGTGAGATATTTTGTCTGAAGATGAACTGACTGACCTTGCCTGCATTTACTTCATCTGTGTGACCACACTGAAAGTTAACTTACACCAATGTGTACTCCAGGTGGGCAAATATCATCTCCTCCATTCAGACAGCATCTGAATCGGGAGACATGTCTGGAGCATCCTAGTACTGGAAAGTGAATTTGTGTAGGAAATAAGGATCAGCTCCAGATCTGAAGCCCTATTGGAATCCTCCAGCTGATTATGCAGAGATTGTGGAAGACAGGCACAGAGCAATAATGGGAAGGAGTTAAAGGTTGTCTCAGCAAAGCTAGTTGCATGACTCCTCACTTCCCTATCTGCCAGGTCTCCTCCCATCTACCTGTGGAAGTTGCATGTCATCCCAAAAGAGATGTGAGTGTGGCCTTACTTGGCAAAGGGTTCTTTAAAGATGTGGGGAAGTGAAGGGTCTGGAAGAGATGAGATCATCATCCAAAACCTTGTGGGCCTACAGTCCAGCAACAAGTGCCTCTAATACAACATGAGAAGCCAAAGACAGCAAGGTGAACTGACATCCATGGTACAAGGAATACCAAAGCTAATGGAGCATCACCTTCTGGAGCTGGGATGAAGGCAAGAAGGAACTTGACTGGATTTGTACAATGTTCTCCTTGTCCAGCATACTTTGATTGCAGAATCTGTTTCAGTAACTTAGGGAAGTGGATTTACATTGTTTCAAACTTCCTTTGACCACTTTCTGCACTGCCAAGTTACCAGCCTACCATCAAACTGTCCCCCAACTCTGCCTCTCATGACCCGCCATTACTATAATGCCCAGTTCCAAAACCATGCCCATACCTGGGCTCATAGGCAATCCCACATGCCATCTGCTTACTGGGAAGTCTCTTAATTCCACAAACCTATTGGATTCTTGCTTTTTCTATCTCAGAGCTTGGTTATGTGCTTCATCCAGTAAATTCTTTATGCTCTCAAGAACCTTTCTCATCTCTGGCATGGTGCCAAAACAGAGTAGGAACTTTATAAAGTCATGGTGCAATCCTCAGATTAAAAGTCAGTGTGCTATCTGTCTGCTCATAGAATGTGCCAACACTTGGACTACAAAGGTACCCAGTTAGCAGCACTGATTGGGAGGGACAAGTGAGGAGATGTCTGCTTTGAAGACTTGGGTAGGTATACTGGCTGTTTTGTGTGTCAACTTGACACAAGTTGGAGTTATCACAGAGAAAGGAGCCTCCCTTGAGGAAATGCTCCATGAGATGC
This sequence comes from Mastomys natalensis, assembly GCA_021653895.1. NCBI lineage: Eukaryota > Metazoa > Chordata > Mammalia > Rodentia > Muridae > Mastomys > Mastomys natalensis. Next base: position 157,300 of record JAJTUV010002052.1, read on the forward strand.
AGCTGTAAGGCATTTTCGCAATTAGTGATCAAGGGTTGGAGGACCCATTTTGGGTGGTACCATCCCTGGGCTGATAGTACTGGGTTCTATAAGAAAACAAGCTGAGCAAGCCAGGGGAAGCAAGCCTGTAAGTAACATCCCTCCATGGTCTCTGCATCAGTCCTGCCTCCAAGTTCCTGCCCTGCGTGAGTTCCTATCCTCACTTCCTTTGGTGATGAACAGCAATGTGGAAGTGTAAGCTGAATAAACCCTTTCATCCCCAAATTGCTCATGGTCATGATAGTTTTGTGCAGGAATATAAACCCTGACTAAGCAGTAGGTAAAAGACTAGGGTCCAGCCATAAACTTAGCCTGACATTCCCTTTCTCAGCCTGCATCCACAGGAAATCCTGTTCCCTTTGTGAATTTCAGCATTTACTATCGGTAAATGTTGACTTAAAAAACTATTTTGTATACCTACACATTAAGAGTCAGGTAAAATTTTCTCAGGTAAATGGTTGCAAATGAGCAAAGATTACAAAGGTCCATCATAGAACACACAGAGAGTGAATGAACATCTGTGTGCCTGGATAATTTTCGAACATGGAGCAGAAAGAACAGCAATGTTTAACATCTCTGTGTTGATCTTTTCCCTTCATCTTAATTCAAGAGCAGTGAGCCTAGAGGTTTCTGCAAAGTGTGATAGATACTTATAAAGGACTATGATACTATTGCTTGTGTATCTCTCAGTCTCGACTCGACTCTGACTTCTGACTTCTGACTCTGACTCTGACTCTGTCTCTGTTTCTCTCTCTCTCTCTCTCTCTCTCTCTCTCTCTCTCTCTCTCTCTCTGTGTGTGTGTGTGTGTGTGTGATTGTGTGTGTACCCTCTGCAGTCTCATCTAATATGAAACCTAAATGGGAAAACTAGCTAAATTAAAGCTAATCAGAGCTTCATCGGGGTACCCAGCACAGTGATAAGATTCCAAGGCTCCATGCAATTAAATTCTTCAATTATTCTAAGTGTTATTATGCTAATTTAAAAGGCTAGGATTATTAGGAAAATGTATGAAGAATTATGCTCAGTTACAGCATTTTATTTATGTGAGTTCACATTAAATTATCTAAGGTATGAAAATTATGAGTTATCAGGATGTGGCTCCAGCCTATGCCACCAGGGCAGCCAGTAAACCTGAAACAAACACATTGCAGTTCATCTTCCTACAGGGACTCGGGTATAGTGTGAAGGGTGGCCTGCTAAGTTCACTGAGAGAAGGCTCATTACCTATGCAGTAGGCTTCCCCAAGCTACCCATGACACTAGCAAGGCCTCTTGTCCCCAGAGGAACATTCATCTTTTTGTTGGTGGACTGTCTCTTGCCTACTCTCATTAATTTGAAGGGGATCTAAGAATGAGCCAGGGACTTTGCAAAGGGGGAAATAAAGGCTGTAAGACCTTAATCCTATACTCACTGTCTACAGAGCACCCTGCCTCACCTGCCCTCCCAGACTTCCACCAATGTCCCATAGCTGTAGAAAGAAAAACTTGTCAAGCTTAAGTCAGAATCACTGGGTCTGAATACATAAGGACTTCTGAGCAAACTCCTTCTGCATAAATTTTGCATGTATCTTACTCCTCTAGCCATTCCATTTTGTAAAATCTTTCCACTCAATCCACCTTCCTCTTCCATCCCATCCCTTTTGTTTCTCCTCTCTCTTCATCTAGATTTCCCATTTTCTTCTTTATTCCCTTTTAATTTTCTGGGCCTAGAACAGTGTTGTCTATTTATTTTATATTTATCTATTTTACATAAGTTTTCTTGAATCAGATAATTCTGTCTTCAAAATGTCTAAAAGTGGGGCACAGCCCCCAGAGGGTTTTCTACTCAGTCTTCAATGTTCCTTTCTGGACCCAACTCCCTAGATCTCCACCACCAGAACTACTTCCACCCCCACTTGCCTCAGTTTCCACATTCTGATGTTCCCACCCTCTGCCTGCATCAGTCTCCATAGTCTCAGTTGCCCTTCTTCAAAGTGTTCTACAGAGCAAACAAGTCCTCATTATTCTTCTCTGAGGTCAAAGCTTTTGTCTCCCCTTCATTCTGAATTCTGCCCTGTGCACCTGGATCCTTCATAGCACAAGTCCCTCACCACACAATGCAAAAGTAAACATGCCTGAGGTGTTTGTGCCCAAAAAAGAGAGAAGAAGCTAAAAGAAGACCTGGAGTAGAAAAGAACGATTGGTGCAACACCACTGTATTGCCGGAAGTGCAGTCATCCAGCAGCATTCTGGAGGATGATCAGCACCTCAGCCAACTGAACACCCCACTTTACCAGCCTATAGAACCCTCATAGACCAGCTTGTTGGAAGGCTGCCAACACCCTGTTGTGGCATCATCTTGGTTTTCACCAGCCTCCTCAACAAGGTCAGTGCTAAACTCAAAATCCCAGAGTTGCCCTAGACCAAAGAGACACTGCTTCATGTTCCAGCTATCTTATGTCATGTCATGGAAATGCTAAGGCTCCTATAGCCTACACTGAGCAGCATTGACAGGCTCCAGACTCCTCTAGCAGCCTGTCTGATCCATTCATTGACCTTTCCTTCCATCCCTCTCCCCATCTTTCCCATCATCCATCTCTCTATCTCTCCCATCATCCCTCTCTCTCCACCTGTCTTATCATTCCTCTCTCCATCTCTCCCATCATTCCTCTCTCCATCTCTCCCATCATCCCTCACTCCATCTTTTTCATCATCTCTCTCTCCATCTCTCCCATCATCCCTCTCCAACTCTCCTATCATCCCTCTGTCCATCTCTCCCATCATCCTCTCTCCATCTCTCCCATCATCCCTCACTCCATCTTTTCATCATCTCTCTCTCTAGCTCTCCCATCATCCTCTCTCCAACTCTCCTATCATCCCTCTATCCATCTCTTCTTCAGTGGAATCAGAATTTCACTGAGCTCCTAAGGCCATTCCCATGGCCCCTAGCTCTCTCCCTCTTCATTTAGATGGCTATAAAATCACAGCACACTTAATCTGCTCTGTAATCTGCTTGTGAGAGGACTTCTGCTCGCTTTGCATGGGCTGACATGCCAGAGTTCTAAGGATTGTGGAAGTGTCTTGGGGTTCTGTTCTCTTTAAGGCTCAGTTTTGCAACACAGGAGATGACATCCTGTGCTTCAGGTATGAACCAGTCTAGATTCTGGGACAAATATGTAGGTAGTTACAAATCTCACAGTTCAAATCTCTGACACATCTTTTTCTGGACTGGGTTACAAGGTAAAGCTGACGTTGTAAAATGTGTTGGAAGAAATCTTCCCTTCTCACTTTTCTGGAATGATTTGAAGAAAATAAATATAAGTTTTTCCTCAAGTGGTGGAACTCAACAATAGGCTTTTGTTGACAAGAGACTTTGATCTTGTTTCATGTGTGTTTGTGTGTGCTTGTGCATGTGTATGTGTGTGTGTGTGTTTTCCTGTGAGTTCTTCTTCTGTATGAGTGCATATGGGAAGGTGCAAATGTCTTCCTCTGGGAAGAGCTCCCTCATTTGAATTCCTGACAACGGCACTGGATGAATAGCATTGATTATTTCATCAATAATTCTGAATCCAATGTAAGTCATGTTCACTACAGCACCCATCTATCCTGGTCTATGCTACACCCTTACCAGAAAGTGTTGTTTGACAGTCCTCCTGACCCAGGTTGATGATCCTGAGTGTGTCTTGATGTCCAGTGCTTCAGAGGCCATTTGTGTGCATGCTTGGCAGAGTTTTATTACTTTATGTTTAGAGGACTTGATTTTCTAGTGTTTCTTTCTAGCCATTGACCACAAAGGCATTCCATGAATCCACATGGAATCTGAATCTACATGGAAACTGAACCACATGGTCCAATGATTTGCTGGTATGATTTCCTCCCTGCTGCCTTCAGGGTCAACGAATGCATCTGGTTGTCCCCTGATGAAGACAGAGTCATGAAAGTTGGCCCTGAGGGTCATAAATCTGACCTTCAGATGCAACTTAAGCAGAAATTTTTATCCTGAGTGGGGCTGAGAGGTGATTTATCCTCCCTGAGAACCAGCCACTTGCACAGTCCCGACTGTGTCAACACAGAGACATAGACCAATGAGCCTAATCTCTATCAAAGGGTGTATGAACCCAAGAACCTCACAATCCTGTTCTTAAAATCCTCTTAGAATTTATTGAGAACTGACTGTGTGCCATTCCCTCAGGTTACCCCAAGGGAGGTGCTAGATAAGCCCCACAAGGCCTGGGCATTTTTGTACTTTAGACAAGGAATGAGTGTCAGCAGAGTTTAAAGCTAGCTCAAAGATTGCACAGAACACACTAATGCTAAACGTTTTCCACTAATTTCTGAATTTCTAATTAGGCTGGGAATCCTCTCTACAGTTTGGTTGGTGCTATTCTTTCACTTCATGGCCTGCCAACCAGGAACTTAAAGAACAGATAGTCTATGAAACTTTTATTAAAACTGCAAAATTTTGTTTTAAATGGGATTTCCTGCTCTGTAGGGAAAAATATCAAGGCATAAACATAATTGAGCATATGTGGAGACATTCCTTTGTAGGTTTGTCCTGTGGTAGGTGAATTTTTGTATTATTACGTTGACTATAGAAGTGCATTTCAAACTAGCAAATAATTTGCTTTCTTACTTGCTTGTTGCCAATCTTGACTCTGGGTCACTCTGTGTTGTATGTAAGGCTGTTTCAACCAAAGCATTATATTACTATGCTATGTTCCAGTGTTCTTCACAGTTGGCCCAAAGTAGATAGTGTGTAACAATTCATAAGGTATAGACATAGCTCAAAACTGTGCTCACCTGTTTCTGTGGATGGCCTTTTGTTTGACAAGACCACTCTGAAGATGCACCTGGACTGGGGATTGATGTGGCAGACACTAGGACTAGGGAGACAAATGAGGGAGTAAGGGTGATTACTGAAATACTATGAAGACCTGACTCCCCACATATACATAGAATTGGCCCTGTTCTTGTACCTGTAGGCTCAGCACTGGGGGTGGCTAGAACAGAAAAGTGTCTGAGACTGACTGGCCACCAGGCTAACCAAAACCACTGAGCTCAAAACTAGTCAAAGACTCTGTTTCAAGGAGATAAAAGGAGAATAACATAGGAGATCACCTAGTATCTTCCTCAAAATGTGCATATACATACACCACAAGCACCCACATGGTCTCTCTCTCTCTCTCTCTCTCTCTCTCTCTCTCTCACACACACACACACACACACATCATACATATACACACACATACCACAAGCACCCACATGGTGTCTCTCTCTCTCTCTCTCTCTCTCTCTCTCTCTCTCTCCTCTCTCCACACACACACACACACACACATCATACATATACACACACATACCACAGGCACACACATACTTACACACACATACCATAGTGCACACATGCTTAAACACACACATCCTGACACACATACACACAAACACTCAAAAATATATAAACACACATACCATAGACACATACAGGCTTACACACACATGACAGAAACACACCATACATACACACATACATACCATAGGCACACAAATGCTTACACACACATTCCACAGGTACACATATGCTTACAACACACACCACAGGCACATACATGCTTATACACATACTTACACACAGAGACACATACTCTACAGGCATACACATACATACATCATAGGCATGCACACACAATACTATACAACATATACAACACAATACATATATACATGCATGCCATGTACATTTACATCATTTACACACAGCACACTTATAAACATATAAACTCACATAATACACATGCACACACAAAAAAATGACAAATATAATAATTTTAAAATGAACACACTTGGAGTGTATTTCTCCTATGTGAAGGGGGACAAGTACTTTTCCAGGCTGAGCTGTGGTGGGACGGCCTTCAGAAAGGGAGATATTCCTCAGAGCTATGCAAGGCTGACCAGTGTATGCAGTGGAAAGACAGTCTTCAGAAAAGAAGCCATCTTTTAGGAGAGATGTGTTTGTCAACATTTGCAGAAATCTGTTTCCTTGAATTCAACAATCCCTGTTAATCTGATTAGTTTTATAAGACACTCAAGTTCCCAAAAGGCTGAGAAGGTCCAAGGCAGATGCTGAGGCCACAAGGACAGGCTGCTGGAGCCACTTCAGCAGTGTGACTGGGACAGGTTGTATCCCTAAGCCAGTTTCAGGTCATCTTCTTCCATATCTGCTGGCCAGACCAAGTAAGCATGAGAAGGATGAGATAAACCATGTGGTCACAGTCTATTTTTCTTTGTAGACACCTTAATTCTGCAGCTTTAAAAAAAAAATGCATCGTAATTACCCATGAATAGGTGGAGACAAGAATACTTTAGTGTGCAGTGGTGTAAATGCAGTGTCCCCCACCGATGACCCAGCAGTGAGACAGGGTGATGTCATAGACAGCTAACCTCCCTGTTGGTTCACCTTCACAGAGCCATTTTTATCCACATGTTCTTCCATCTCATGGCCAAGAGCATTTCTTATTTTAGGGCAAGATGCTCAGACACTGATGCTTTGCAAACTGGGATACACCCCAGTCTCCAAGTTCCATGCTGAGCTAACCTCACATCCTTCAGATATAGCAATGGCTGGACTATAGGCCCTCTGGAATGCTGCCTTCTCCTCATACACTGATGTGTTTGTGAATGTATGGCTGCTGAGGTCAGTGCTTTCTTCTGTCTTGTCCAAGGGCTTCCCTCAGCTAGCTGGAACCAGAGGTGCTGTCTACCCATTCACCTGCTCTATGGTCCTCAACCCACAGCACAATCTTGCCATATCTCCCTGTACTGTGTGGTCCCTTCACCAACATCCCCAGCACAGTCTTGCTGTATCTCCCTGGTGGCAGTAGCTTTGGATGAAATGAGTTCTAGTGTTCTAGCTCCTCCCAAACTCAAGTCCAAGGATGTCACAGAACCTGCATTCAGACATGGCAGTAGTGGCATTTGATTACACTAATGGCATCCTGGTATCCTGGTTGGATGGAATTATTGGGGATTTGTGGTGGAACTTTGGAACCTGTTCATCTGGAATATGAGAAGTGATGTTACTCATAGTCTGGATCCTGGGCAGACTGAGGATAGAAACATAAGTATGTGTGTGTGGTAGTTTCTTGTTGCTTTATATTATTACATCATAATTTCTGCCTTCTAGTTTTTCTCTTATTCCCTCATATTCACGAATTACATTAATAGATAGTGAGTGCTAGCTCACAAGAAGCTTGCTAACCTGGCCACTGTGTATGACACCACCTCTTGCTCTGACACTTGTTGTAACAATCAGTAAGATCTACATGGTTACAAGGGAGTTCAGGCAGGATCCAGTAGCAGCTCTGAACCGTCAGAACCCAAATCCTCAGTAGTCCAGACAGTATCACCTTAATTGGGCCCTGCAGAGATTGCCAGTCCAGCAGGCAGTGAAGGTCCACCACGCCTAACTGGGCAATCATAAGGACTCACTATAGAGCAGGAGAAACCACCCCATCAAGAAGCACCTACTTCCAGGTCATCCTCTAAATCAGAATGTCTCCAGCTATCTCTGAGCTATTAAAATAAAACAAAAAACAGACCCTTGAAAGCCAGAACTCAAGATAGAAGCACAGAATGGGGACTCCCCCAGATGGCAGCCATTATGGAGACTGAGAGGAGTCTGCCCATCTGCCAGCTTCCAGACTCATAGCCAAAGGCAGTGACACTGGTACTGTGTGTCCTCCGTGGGCTCTGCTAGTCAGTAGTCACTCCGCTAGGGCTTATCCATGTTAACACAAACCCTCATTAGAGAGGATTAGGAAAGAAACAGTGACAAACAGGATGGACACCAGCCCTCTGAGGGCCCCAGGAAGGTGCCTAGTGCTAATTATCCTTTCAATTCACTCTATGCTGGGATGCACATAAACACATGTGCACAGGACACATGGGGATTTGTTTTGTACGTGGTACATAGACAGCTTGCTTGTATAACAGCTCCATGCCTCAGACATACACACATGTGCATATGCACAAGTATGCCCAGCACTCAGTGAGTGACAAGGAAGTCTACAGACAGCTACTGAGAAAGACATAAAGCAAAGCTCCTCTGTGTGCTTGTGGTCACTAACACATTGGTGAGGACATTTGCTCCTGTGTGTATCTGCTCCCTGGTGCTCTGCCATCTACCAATGGGATCTCAGCAGGTTCCAGGGCATTAGGTCTCCCAAGGGGCATGGCTTCATGAGATTGTGTGTGTGTGTGTGTGTGTGTGTGTGTGTGTGTGTGTGTGTGTGTGCATGTTACTACCTAGGTGTGGGAGGATGTGGAGAGCATCTGGCTAAGTCTGCATTGTGTCTCAGAGTATGAAGCCATGAGGGTGAATGTCTGTACCTGTTGTAGTAATTATTTAAGAAGGCCTCTGGCTCAGGCCGACTATCTAAGCTGCGGCCGCTCTGCCTAGCCCAGCCGCCATGTTTCTCGGTCGGAGGCCACGTGCATGCTGCAGTTAGAACCGGCCGCCAGAAACACCAGCCCTGCCACCCACTAGATGCCAGCATGAGAGATGGCTCTGCCAATCTTCCACGTTGTCTCTGCAAGGCAGGGCACTGCCCAGACCATTCCACTATCCATGGGGCCCAGTAAGAGAATGTAAATCTAATTCTTATAGATTAATCAAAGCTTATATATTTGGCAATGATCAGTAACAAGATACCCATACAATCAGAGGTGTAATCCAATACCCAACCTAGGTATACCAACTACCTTTGACTGCTACAGACAAGTGAACATCTGTCTCCATTGCTCCTACATCTCTGCTCTCTCTCACTCTTCCTCTTCCTTTTCCTCTTCCTCTCCTAACTCCTCCCACCTTAGCTCCTCCTACATGTACCTGGGTGTGAATGGATGTCCCAGTCTGAGTGTACAGGTGTGAGAATGTATGCCCAGGAGGGGCAGGTGGTAGTTCACACCTCAGATGGAGGCTTCAAAAAGCCCATCATCCCCACTTCAGTGTTTGGATTCTGTCTACTAGAATCATTGATAGTTGGCTTTGGAGACTCCAACCCAAGAGGCTAGGGGCGTTGTAGGCATGCTGCCTCACCTTGATAAGAGGGGTTGGTGCAGAACCAGCTACAGGGCTGAAGAAATAGATGCCCTGAAAACAGAACTCCCTGGTCTCTGGCACTTCCACACACAGCTGGTACATTGGTCCCTACCCTGGAAAGGACTCAGTATGGCAGGGAATGTGGTCAGTCAGTTTTCAGAAATTCAGCTGCCCCTCCCCAAGGGCTTCACTCCTGAACTCACACAGTTCTGTGTCAAGCACTTCTATTTGCATTGGGGAGCTGGGAAAAAGATCAGAAAGTTTCAAGTGACTCAGACATTCCTGCTTCAGCCTGGCATGGCTAGCTCAGAGCCAGCTTCCTGTCTCCTGAGACCCAGCTCCTGTGAATGACCTGTGGAGTCTCTTATCTATGGTACAGGCTATATCTTCTCTTCAGAGCTCCTTTCAGAGACAATGGCCTTCTCAGGAAAGACATGGCGCAGAGGAAAGTCTGCACAGCACCTAGCCTGTGTGAGAACAGCAGATTTCATTCACACTGCTGAGTGGGTTTCCCAGGACATCTGAGCAGAGGGACCCAATGTTGAGTCCAGAGCCAGACTCAGTGTTGGGGACCACTCACAGCCCTCTAACCTTCTATCCTCTGTTCTCACATAGCATCTTCTGCTCTGTGGACGAGGATGCATCCAACTTTAAGCAGCCTTGGGGTAGCATTCTAAGGCGGTTTCCTGCAGGCTGCTAGGAGAAGCTACAAGCTAAGTTTTGTGTTCAGGAACCTGGTGAGACAACCCACCTACTAAACTTCCTGATCCTATTGCTCACCTCACTTCAAACCTAGCCTCTTGCTGCAGAGCAAGGTGACAGCATACCACACCCCTCCATTCCCACTTATCCTTCACTGACAGGGGGTTCTGATGTCACACTTTGCACCCCTCACTTCTGGGGTGGAGGTTGATTACAGGCAACAACACATTGAGGAGATTCCCCCCAAATAATGCTCAGAGCACTGACTCCCGTGGCTCTGACCAGTAGCATGTCTTGCTATCAAGGTTCCTGTGGTTTAGTTAGAGAAACTCAGAAGATGAGTCATCTTCAGTGTCAACCTGAGGTCGTTAAGAGTCACCAGGCTTGTGTGGCAAGCACTTGCAGCCATTTAACAAACTGTTTAGAGAAGTGGGATCAGACCTAGTATTAGCCCCGGAGACCAGTTAGCAGACACTGGAAGTCAGGCTGTCCACAGATCCTGCCAGGGCACAACTTTTATGGCTAGGGTAAAGCCAGGCTGCCCCACATCCTGGTACTAGTCATTGCTCTCCTCCATGCTTAGAGTTGCAACAGGACAATCACAGCTTTATGGACCTGGGTAGCATCAAGTTCATAAAACAAATGCATACAGGCAAGCAAATGCCACTTTAGATAGAACCAGAACAAGCAAAAAATAGGTGTGTACGTACCTGTAACCCCAAAACTTGTGGGGAAGGGGTAGAAGAATGACTGTGGTTTGCAGGACAGCCAGCTGAGCCAAAGGGGAAAAGACAACTGAAGAAGAGCTGCAGGCTCAATGAAGAGATGCTGTCTTAAGGAAAGGAAGTGGTGTGTACTGGAGCCTGATGCTAGCAGCTTGCCTCTGACATACCTGTGCATACTGTTGCACACAAGGCAAGTTATATTTTGCAACAAGCAGGAGAGGTCATTGGCTGTCCCCTTCTCTGAGACCATGGTGTCTCTGTGCAAACTCCAGCGCACACCCTTAGGCCCAACTGCAAAAGCAGTTTCTTATTAGCATCATTATATTGAGTATAATTTTTGCCCTAGGAACTGGGAAACCTTCCTTCACAGGATCAAAGCAGAGCTATGTCGTTTTGCAAGCCCTCTATTAGGCTTCCTATTAAAAATGAATGCCACTAATAACTTCATTTATATGCACTCATATTTTGGAGAAAAAATACCTTCCCTGAATTTGCCTTGAAAGGAAGCTCTCAGGAAGCTCCGTGACAAGTCACAATGTCATGGTGTTTTCCTGATTTATCTCAATTTCCCGATTGTAATACGTCATCATTATTTGACAAAAATCACAGCCTTGGGGAAATCACTTTTTTAAACTTTAGCTCATCTGTTTCTTTTGGTTCCTAGCTTCAGTTGATGGGCATTTTTTTCCATGTCCACGTGACAATGTACTCCTCTCCTGGATAGGTCTTTCCCTCAGAGATCTGCTTATTTAATGCCAAGATAATAAAATTGAGCCACACATGAATAAGCATTACTGGCTGACACCTTTCTGACACCGTATTTCCCTTCCCACTGTCTGTGCACTGTATGTAAACAATGTGTGGGCTTCTAGCGTATGTTTGCTGGTGGCGACACCCACATGCCACCTTTGGCCCATCAGAGAATGCCCCTAAAGGCATTGCGGGTTAACGGCGATTTAATCCCCTTATGCATGCATAATGTGACAAGCTTTGCATAAATAATAATAAATAATTGGGATATATAAATAATTCAGCATTTATTTTTGCAGTAGAAGTAGGATTCTTAGACATATTTTAAACAAAGGGAACTGCAAACATGATCTCAATCAGAAGAGGGTGAAGACGCTGTCAAGAACTCAAGCTGGTCATTCAGAGTTTGTCTGTGATTTCTCTCAGGAGTTTGTGATGACCCCACAGCCTTGAAGTATAAAACAATACGCAAAACTGTCCCAAAAGGAAACAATGACACAAAATAAGTTCTAAATCCGTGGCCTCTTTCCATTGCTTGACTAGCAAGCTTGAATCCTGGAGTCCATTTCTAGCGCCCTAAAACATTAAACACATTATTTTCTGTGAATATTCGGTTTGGTAATCAAGTTAGAGAATACTTGAATATTTAAATCTATCTCTCTGTTTACATATAAGCAGGGATACTGAGGAAAATATGAATTGTGGATGTAAGGAAGTTTATGAAGTAGACTAAAACAGAGCCCGGGTACATCCTTGGGTCTGCTGCCTGACCCTGGCTGATAGTTCATGAGAACTTGAGATTGCAGAGCTGTGCTACACAGCATGTACATGTGTATATCGTACATGCCTGTGTGCATGCATGTGTGCTCACATACACAAGACACACACACACACACATACACAGTGTGTAAAGCCCACAGCACACATGCAGCCTACAGCACACACATGCCAACTTCAACCATCTGTGACCAAGTAAATGATCCTTGAGTCTCAGTTTCCCCAGTCCTTCTGCAATCTCATTCTTTCTTTTAATTAAGTTTCAGAGAAACTTAATCTAACAAACATAATTGGCATCACTGAAAAATGAATTTATGAAAAGTATAGTGTCCGAGACTTCTCTGCGCAATGACAGAGCTATAGGTCCAGGCACAGTCTATCTCTGGCTTGTCAGGGGAAACTGTCTCCTATCCTTATGCATGCCCACTCTTACCAAACCATATGAGAGACTTCTGTGACCCATTTAAAAGTTAAGTGGAGTATGGTATACTTGTTGCAGTTTACAATGTCCTTTTGCCTCTTCCCTGAAGATTGCTTTTTCCTTCTTGCTGACCCTCTGGGACTTGTCTTTGGCTACTCTTACCTATTCACAACTTCTACATGAAGGCTTTCCTGACTACAGTGCTTGTCACAGGTCTGAGTCTTTCCTTTATCTCTTTACCCCTCTCCTGCCTTCCATTCTGTTGATATGTTTCTTTTAAAATACATTGGTTGGTTATTGTCAACTTGACACAAACCTAGAAATATCTGCGAAGAGAAATTTCAATTGCAAAAGTACCTCTATCAGATTTTCTGAAGGCAAGTTAACAGGACATTTTGGGAGGGAGAAGACTCATCTCATGTGGATGGTGCCCGAGGCAAGTAGTCTTGAGTTGCATTAGAAAGCAAGTTGAGCAAACCAGGAGGTACCAAGCCAGTAAGCAGAGTTCTTCCATAATCTCTGCTTCGGTTCCTGCCTCCAGTTCCTGCTTTGAGTTTGTGCCCTGATTTCCCTGGATGACAGACTATGACTTAGAAGTATAAGGCAAATAAACCCTTGCCTCCCATGTTGCTTTTTGGTCATGGTCTTTACTAAAGGAATAGAAACCTAACTAAGACAATAGGTAAGTTGAATTTAATTTCACTTATTTATTGGTATGCGTGAATGTGGTATGTGGCTGTGTGTGGTATATGTGTACAAGTGTGTGCAAGTGTATGTTTTCATGAAGGCCAGGGAGAATATAGGGAAGACCAGAACTTTTACCTTTATTTTATTTTTTTGAGACAACATCTCTTTCTGAACCTAGAGCTAGGCTGGTGGCCCCTGAGCCCAAGTTATCCTCCTTTCTCTCCCTTCCCCCACAGTAAACGGCACAGGTGCCCACATGGCCATACCTGGTGCTTGTAACCAGCTCTAATCAATATGTTCAGAGAATAAAAACAAAATTTGTCTTTGCATGTTTAAGAAGAGTAAGGGATAGACATGTGAAGGCTGTCATTTACTTAACTTCCCCCACCCTTGGCTCTCCAGGAGGAACACTTGGCAGGCTATGCTGGAACTTGGCCATGTGGATATAAGGGATGGGCAGGTACAGCACTGTGGAGCCCAATAAAAGGGTAGGGTGTCAGAGGAGGGTGTGCAGAGGAAACAGAGAGCTCATAGTTAGGAACAAGGAGATATTTGACAGGGGATTGTGTCAGATCTAGTGTCCCTGAGGAAAAAGTACCCCAAGATTCCGTGGGTCACTGAGTCTTGTATCATGTGACCTCATTCTCTCACAGTACCCCTATCTCACACCCAGTACTAATGTCCTAAGTTAAAGCAGGCTTGCCAGTGATTCTAAGTACTGATTGTACTGATTGAATCCCTGGGCCTAGGATAAACCATAAATGCAAAATTGGTCCTGAGACGCTATTGCTGGTGCAGGGTGTCCATGACAACAACTAATTAGCTGTAAATACAGGGAGAATGAACAGGTCCTCCTGATATTCTTCCAGACCTTGGAGAAACTAAGGAAAGAGCAAACTCCAGTTCAGAACACACAGAGCAAAAGTACCAACTAGGAGAGAAGTAGAGGTGATAAAGGCAGAGGCCTAGTCATGTGAACATATCAGGGCTTCTGTGAGACACATATGTCAGTCAGCTTACCCTACCTATAACAAAATAACGGAGACAGTCAACTTACAAAGAACAGAGGTATGTGGGGGATAATAGGCTTTGAAGTTTCTATCTATGGCCAGATGGCCTTGTTCCTTTTGAGCCTATGGCAAAGCAGTCTATCAAGGCAGTAACATGTGGTAGTGCAGACTCCTCTCTGATAACAATCAAGGACTTATACCTTCCTGCCTGGCCTCATCCCTTAGAGGTTCCATCCCCTTCTATCTAAGGACCAAGCCTGTGGTTCATGGGGTGAGAGGACCACAGATAATTCAAACTATAGAATTCACAAGTGATTTTCCTTTATGGTGTTCAGAGATTGAGAGTGTCCCCAAGGAAGACACACCAAATTCCTACCCCAGGTGCCTGGGAGTGAAGCATAATTTAAAACTGAAGTTTGCTTCTCATCAAATTGAAACAGGGAGGGTGGGCTAAAGAGGCCCCAACCCCATTCATGGTACCCTGTACAAAGAAGAAAACTGGGAAACAGAGGGAGAGAGACCTCTGTCCTGGGAGTTGTACCACAGCCTCAAAACACCAGGGCCACCATACTTTACAAGAAAGGCTCCAGGCAGAGTCAGTTGGGGGTTTAGAGACCAACTCCCAAGATATTAGCATATGTCCTTATGGCCTTACCAACACCTTGCTCTATGACCCCTGAACCTCTAGGTCTATGTGATAACAAGTCTTCTTTCACAGAATATATCATGACATCCCTCAGAATCTACTCGAGATGTTCTTCTTAGAGAAACAACACACAGGACCCTGCAGAAGCCCTAGCACTGGTCTGACTGTCCCTCTTAGAGCTTTGATTTCAGTCTACACAACAGATCTGCCTTCTCCTAGCTTCCATGTTAGGTCTCTTAGTAAGCCCACTCTGCTATGGAGGCAGGACAGCTGTTTTATGTGAATAGAAACACTGTTCACTGGTCAGGTGTTAGCCAAGGTGTGTTTTTAGCCATTCCTGGATGAAGATGCCTGATGCCATCTATTTCCTTTTGAAGCAGTTGCCTGGAGGAAAAAAGTGCATCAGATACAACTTCAAGTGAGAGCTTTCACTGGAAGATGTAACAACAAGATTACACTTCTCATCAAAGTCGAATTTTCCTATAATAGGGCCCTGAAAGAGGACAGAATGATGACTGTGGAAGAAGACAAGTCCAGGCCACTGTGACTGCTTTCCAATAAGGCTGAGAGGATGAGCAAGCTGGTGACAAGGGTTTCTATTGCTCACTGTCTCTGAGGGAAGTCCTCTCTGTGTGGACACTTACAGGACCCAATTCAATCACAGATGCCATTGCTGACCCACACCAGGAATTACAGCCCCTCCAAGCTGCATCCTTGGCCTATTGGGACCACTCCTTAGGCTTCTGTGCCACACTCTATTCCTTTTGGCAGAGGTCACTGGTGTGTGGACACACATCATCACTAACATATTAGATCTTGAGGCAATTAGCTGAAAACAAACAGGAGAGACAAGCTTGGTATTGAAACATAGAAACCAGAAGAAAATAGCCCATGGCGGTCCATTACTTCAAAGCTGCTTCAAAGGCGGGGGCTGGGAGCCTGGTAAAGAAAGGAGAGTATTGTTTTCATGTAACGTCTATACAGTAGAAGGCTCACCGCTTTATTTTTCTACAGATTCGGTTACATGCAAGCTTGCCTGATTATAATAGGTTGGTGGAAAGCACTTTCCAGGTCCCACCTGAACCCAGCGTGCCATGTGTAGCATGATTAGTCAAGGATTAAAAATCCAATTAGACTCTCCCCTGACATGAGAAATCAGATGAGAAATTCTGAGAAATCACCGAAACCACTTCTTAATATGATGGAAGGTGATAACATGCATAAATAGTGAGCTAATATCCCAGGGACCCTGGAATCTTCAGAGCAAATTGACTTTCCCCATCTTCAATATAAATATGTGTTCCTTGCTATTAATTGTATTGATTGAGGACAGTAGATGTATCTGAATGGATTTCCATGGGATCACAGGGTTTGTTGTCTAGACTGGAGGACTCGCCCTTGCTAGTGGGGTGCTTGGCTCTCAGCACATGCCTGCTGTGGTTTGACTACGAGCTTCTGAGATTATAAGCCATAAGGACATATGCTAATATCTTACTGAGAAAGCCAATAATTTCTTCCCACATGGCTCATGGTCAGATACTATGGACAGGGCAAGCAGCACATTCTTCGGTCTCATGTGACAAATGTTACAGATTACATAAGCCACAAGTCTTTGTCTTTTATCACCTGAAGGAAACTAAATAGACAGATTTTGAGTAATTATGGTGTCCACATAGGTGTAGCTGGTTTAGTCTTCTGCTACTTAATACATAATTAGATTTATAAAAATATTTATCTGGAACTGACTTTCAAGGCCAATTTTCTTTTCTATCAGAAAAAAAAAAAAAGATTTTTGGCTTACATATAGCAGCATTCTACAAATTGGACATCCCAAGACTCTCTGGGGATATAACTTTGATTCATGCAAAGGTTCTTATTTCTATAAAATTTTAACATTTATTTGGTGACTAAACTCCATGTAAATATTTTGAGTTGGACAATGACAGTGTTTGCCTAGGGACAGCAGTGAGTTACAGATGTAAATCTATGGCAAAGGATCTTGTGCTCCTCACCGTAAGGAAATAACAAATGTCTGAAGAGACTGTATGTTTAGCCTGATTTAAATTCTATAGACTGAATATCCGTGTCCGAAGCACATCTGTTAGTCTGTGGAGCTTTCCCTCTGTGTATTGATTAAAACTAAATTTTACAAAATTAAAAGGCACCTTCCACAAAAACATCCTGGTTAAGTTACTTATATCAATACCTAACATTCTTTTTGCTTTGGGGTATGCTCATTAGCCATTTATTTACAGCTTGGCATTTTGTTAAAGCCCTAACAGGAGCTTACTCATTCACTTCCTCTCTTGTTAGACTTCCATTCTCCTTTTCTTGGTCTTTAGTTGTCTCTAAGAGTCATTATGGGAATCACTGCCTGGGTGACACTGGAGTTACTGGTCTAGCTTGTTTGTGACAGCTAGATTTGACCACGACTTTCCCACACATGAGGTTTCGATTTGTTTCTATGTCCTCATGGCAACTGATTTCAAGACGCAAAGTGCTGATATGCCTCAGTGCCTGCTCAGTCACAGTGGCTTCTCTCAGAACAGATCCCCCAGGTTAGATAATCTGTCCTCAGCAGCTCTGTGAGTGTAGGATAACCAGATAGCAGCTCTTAGGCAGAAAGGTCCTACCTGCAAGCAAGTTCTCTCCATCCTACCTCCCAGAGACAAGGTAGCTATGACATCATACCATGATCTACCACCAAGACACAGCCTCGTCACTGTTTGGGTCATCTGTATCAACAACACTGAAAATAGATGTCTGTTGTAGATAGCCTCAGCCTTGTATTTTGATTCTAGTTCCACCCTCCCATGAGGGGCTGCAGAGGAGGATTGAATCTGTACACAGGTGACATCTTGTAAACCTTCTGTCCAATTAAAACCTGTAAAATAAAGGCTAGAGCCAGAGATTGAGCAGTAGAAGGGGAGCGGAGAAAAAGGCTTAGGGAAGGAGAGAATGAGAGGAATTCGATATAAAAGGAGGTAGTAGAAGCAGAGCAGGGCAGAAGCAGAAAGAGAAGCAGAAGGAGAAGTAGGAGGAAATCAAAGAGAAGGAAGCCTATGATGGAGGAGCCGGAGGTGGAAGGACAAGCACGTGGCCTGGATGAACCGCAAGTTATAAGGAATCTCATAGCTGGGGATTAGAATAATGTAGTGGTAAATGGGCCCAATCTAGGCGTGCTATCTATACCATAATTATTGAGCTATGTTTTTCTTTGACTGGTCTCCTTCGGGTAGAAGATCTTACAGCAACAAATTTGGGACTTAAATAATTTCCTCTACTACAGATGTCTAGAGATGGTCTGTGCAAGCTGGCAAGTCTGAGCCTTTTTATTTCCAAAGGTCACCACTCGTATTAACAAGAGTTGAAGTTCAATAATCAATGCCATTTCAATACATTCTATGGAAAACCATTTCAGAGTAGAGCTGTCTTTGTGAAAGGGCCCCCTTTCAAAGGCTTCAGACACATATCTAGCTGAAAACTACAGACATAGATTTGTGAGATTTTCCTCTGTGGCTTGTGAAATGATTGGGGATAAATTTGTCGCCCTGCCTCAGTTCCATACACAAAGTAAAAGTTGGGTTGGTGACAGTGAGTTTTGAGGTTATGGAGCCAAGGGGTAGCAGAACCATGATGAAGATTCAAATCCTCGTTTTCCCTGCAAGTTTTTTCTCCTCATTCTTGTCAGCAACAGAACTTGAATTTTGCTTTGCTCAGTACAGAGATAGTCCAGTCAAATGTGAAGGCTTTGACTCCGTGCAGCTCAGCCAAACAGTTCGCAGTGCTACTGGGTGACACTGGCTGGACGCCAATAATGTCAGCATCCTTGAGGTCACATGGGGGGGGTCACAAAGCTGAGTTTTGCCAGCCCTGTTGATCTCTGTTTACATCATGAGTGCCAGCCCCTGGAGAGATAGAGGGGTGCCACTTCAAAGGGTCACTGTGAGATTTAGAAAGACGCAGACTAAGTTAGTACTAGGTCACACTAAGGACAGTCACTACAACCAGGACAGCTATTCTGGTCACCTTTACATCTCGGTGACCATGAAATCTGTGAGAAGATGAGTCATTGCCCTCATCCTCTGACCTCTGTTAAATGACTTCTTTTCCAGGTCCAATTGCCACCTTCTGATGGTGTGGCAAGAAATCTAAATGTTTTTTTCCAAAGCCCATAGGTCTTCTATCCCTGAATGTAGGGCAGTTCTTCCACTGCTGTCACCAGGCATTCTAATCTGTCTTCCCCTCCTGCTCTAAGTCTCAAGGCTGTTCCTTGGGGCAATTTTCCTGTGGTCTTTCAAGATGAGCTTTGGGAAGAATAGATGCTGTGTTTGGAAAGAGTAGACGCTGTAAAGTAGATGCCAGAGTGTATGGCTTCAAAGTTAGACTAACAAGGACGTTCTCTTGATATAGGCTTGTGTCTAGAATGCTAAAATTGTTCTGTGTGTATGTTGGTCTGTGGAGGAAGACTCCAGTTCCAGGCACTCACATTCTTTCCTGCCTCTGCCTCTGCTTGTGATTTGAGCCATGGAGATTTGTCTGACACTGTAGGGCTTGCTTTCTGTGGGAAGTGAATCAGGAAAGCAAAGTTTATCAAAATCTCTACTACTGATAGATTGGTCCCTGGACAGAAATACACATGCTGGGAAAGACAGTCTGTATAGATTGGGTTTATGTGTTCAGTGATGTGGTTCACACAGGACTGACATGGACCCTTTCCTAGCTACAGAGTCTACTTCCTTTTCTGGTTTAGGGGGACCAGCAGCCCCTTCCTTTACCTTGAGTCAGATTTGTTTCCAATGAGGCAAAGTGCCTATTTTTTCTCTGGATTCATAAGGCAGCTCTACAAAACACTTAAATGACATTTGACATTTAATATGGGTTTTTTAAAGGAGCTGATAACCACTTACAACCTTCCCACCTGAGTGAGTATTGCTATTCATGTTGGATGCTTATATATAGTCAGTTTGGATAAGTTTAGCTGCCATTGGAATCAGAGATTTTAATATTAAAAGTTTAATACACTTTCTTGTGCCTATATAAATTTGGTATTAGATGTGTGTGTGTGTGTGTGTGTGTGTGTGTGTGTGTGTGTGTGAAAGAGACAGAGAGAGACAGAGACAGAAAGACAGCAACAGAAAGAGACAGAGAAAGAGCAACTTAAGTAGGGAACTGAGAGACCATGGAGGACCACTGGCTTACTCTCCTGGCTTGCTCAGCCTGCTCTCTTATGTAACCTAGGACCACCTGCCCAGATTTTGAACCACTCACAGTGAGCTGGGACCTCCCACATCAACCATTGATCAAGAAAATGCCCCTCGGACATGCCCACTGGCCAATGTAATGGGGATATTTTCTCTATTGAGGTTCCTTTTCTCAGTTGACTCTAACCTATGTCAAGTTGACAAAAACCTAATTAGCACATGTGTGTGTGTGTGTGTGTGTGTGTGTGTGTGTGTGTGTGTGTGTTTGTGTGTGTATATATATATATATATATATATATATATATAATATATATATAAACTTATGACTTACGTGTGTTATGTGTCTATGTGTCTATGTTTAGATAGTTTGTGTGTATGTATATGGATGTGTGTATGTATGTGTTTTGTTATGTAGTTTTATGTGTCTGCATACACGTATCTGTATGTTTGTATATTTATACATGTATGTATATTTTATGTATGTGTGTGTTTGTCTGGGTCGGTGTGTGTGCACATTTAGATGGTTTAGATGTATTATGTATTTGGTACATTTGGTATTGTGTGCAGTTTTGTGTGTTTCTATGTATATATATTCATTTATTATATATTCATGCTTGTATATATGTTTGTGTGTATATGTTATATGTCTGTGCCTGTATGTGTATGTATACATGCTTAGGTGGTTTGTGTGTGTGTATGTATTTGGTGCATTTGGTATATGTGTGTGTAGTTTGGTTGTGGGTATAGAATGTATGTGTTGTACATGTATGTCTGTGATATGTGTTTATATGTATGTATGTGGTATATGTATGTGTCAGTAAGTATTTGGGTGGTGTATGTGTATGTGTGTATATACATAGTGTGTGTACATATGTAGTGTATGTATGTATGTATGTATAGTGTGTATAGAATGTGCATATGTATATGTGTGTTGTAAGTATATGTGTATATATGGGTATATGTATGTATATGGGTATATGTGTGTATATACTTGGTATGTGTATATGTGCTCTGTGTGCTTGTATGTGTGTGCTATGTGTGTATATATGGTATGTGTGTCTGTGTGTATCTGGTATGTGTATGTGTACTTTGTTTGGAATTTTAATTCCTCCATAGCTTCCCCAATTGGCAACTTCTCTGTTCCTGGCTGTCTTTCTTCTGTATTAATTATTCACAGCATGATACTGTATGCTGGGCAAATTGCTGGGGACAGAGACTCACATGATGATGTCAGCTGGACTTGGCCTAGTTTCCTCAGTTACATAAATGGGGCAACTCTCCTTTCTAAAACACAGATCAAGCTGACGAGAAGGGAAACTGAGGAGACCCATCTCTAGCAGTGTTGGATTCACAGGCAGTGCTGAAGGCCACAGGCATCCAAGGATAACTCTCCCATTGGTCTAATTGAGCGTGTTGTGAGGCTCCTCACTTCTCACTGTCAGCTCAGTGTAGTCAGAGGTGGAAAGGACACTAGCAGAGAAACTGAGGAGCAAGATGTGTGTGAGGATATCTAGAGGAGACTGAGTGTCCTAGGGAAGACTTTGAACAGTGATCCATCCTTTGGGAGTGCAGAATCACATGTCACCACAGCCACTGGGGCATCCACATTGTAGCACCCCTCCCCAAGTCCCCAAAGCTGTAGTGGTACTTTATATTGCCATAATAATTCTCTCCTTTCACCTCACCTTTCTGACCAGCTCATGTCTGCCATGCCCTAAGTACACTGCTGATCTACTTTTAAGGCTCACAAACTCTCTGTGTGTCCTTTGCATCTCACCCACTGGTAGCAGAGAACATGGTAGGTTTCTCCAGTTATTCCTGTATTTTAATTTATCAATGTCTTATAGATGATACCCTATATGTATTACATAGGTTGAGGTGCAGTAGTATCTATATGTCGTACTTTTGATGTGCTTGTTGCTAATTAGCCAGATCCTATCATTTCCCAACTTCTCTCCAGAGCGAAGATGCTGACTGAGATTCTCAAGCTATATAGTAAGTTGCCTTTGATCACCCAGGAGACCACCTGTATATGATCCAGAAGGTTACCATATATGATCCAGGGCCTCACCTCCCTGAGGAGATCCCAGCCTTCAGTTTCTAGGTGGAATGGCAAAGAGTATAAAGGGTCTTCTAAAGGAAGATAGTGACATCCTCAATAATAGTGAGAAGTCTCTTCTTCTTCAACATGTCCCAAGAATAATAGTAAATATTATTAATTGGGGGTCTTGAAATAGGGTTAGGGTTGGAGATTGCTCCAGTAGTTAAGAAATGCTTACTGCTTTTGAAGAGGACTGGAGTTTAATCTACCGACTTCTAGTAACTCATACCTGTTGACAGTCTAGCTCCAGGGATCTGATATTCTCTTCTGGGATGGCACAGAACCACTCTCACATAAATGGAATTAAAGACAGAACAACTATTTTAGATGTTGGAAATTTTGCTTTTCCATTCATGAACCATGATCAAGCCCAGCTGCAACTTGATTTTCCATTGCATCTGGTCAATCAAAGTTCTCTGAGATTTCACCACGAGTGGATTATGGCCTTGTAAGTAGTAATTTCAAAATTAAACTTAAGCCTGTGCTTTGAACCCTCATATCACTGTCAAAGTCTAGCCCTATGGAGCCATGGTGCTAGTCAGCCATAGGAAGCTAACAGGTGCCTGAGGAAAGAGGGCCAGACTGTCCCCAGGATCACAAGGAAGCAGGTCTCAGAAAGAAGGCATGTAAAGGACTATGTCCTGTGACAGAAACCTATGTCTCATCCATTTGGGTGAAAAAAGGGAGAGATTTCTAACTCTGAAGAAAATCAGAGTAAGTAACATAATAAACTCAAGAGACAAAATCAACAAAATAGAAATTTAATACATGTAATTGTTTTAACCAAAAACTTTTTACAAAAATAAATCAATAAAATTAATAAATCTCTAGGCAGTCTGATTAGAAATTAAATAAAGAAGATGCAATTGCCAATAAACAATGCAGTGGGCAGTACTACTAAACCAACAGTACAAAGACTTACTGAATCATGAATGATTCTATGGTGACAAATTTGATAATGAACATAAATTGGATGCATTTATTCAAAGAAAAAGCAGGGAAGCTCACTGTAGAATAACTTGTCATTGTGGGTGGCTTCCTTAAAATGAGATGAACTTTGATTTCTAAAACTGTTTTCAAAACAAAACACTGTCAAGTGTTTCAAGCATGCATTGTTCTCTGATAACCTGTGAGCTTTGCATCTATGCAGCGCTGTGTATATGTGCCCATTCAGTATGAAGCAGCTACCATCTCCAAACTGTAACTAAGGGTCTTAGTTAAGATTTCAGTTGCTACAATGAAGCATGACCAAAAGCAAGTTGAGCAGAAGTGTTCATTTGGATTGCACTTCCAGATCATAGGTCATCGTTAGAGGAATTCAATCAGAACCAGAACTTGGAGGCAAGAGCTGATGCAGAGACCATGGAGGGATGCTGCTTACTGGCTTGCTCTTCATGGCTTACTCAGCCTGCTTTCTTTATAGAACCCAACACCACCAGCCCAGGGATAGCACCACCCACATGGGGTGGGCTCTCCCACATCAATCATTAAAAATAATTCTCTAAAACTAGAACTTGTGGAGATATTTCCTTGATTGTGTTTCTCTCCTCTCAAATAACTCTGGCTGGTGTAAAGTTGATATAAAAATTAACCAGCACACTAAGCAAAATATTAGGAGAAAAATATTCATGTAACACTTTTCTTTTTGTTCTGATAATGGAAATTAAGCCTAAACTTTGTAGTTACTAGTCAAACACATGACTGGTGTGTTACATCTGTAACCCTCCAACCACCTTATATTTTGCATATAAATTCTCATAAAGCTATCCAGACTGGCCTCAGATTTTATATCCTTCTGCCAAGGAACTGGGACTTCAGGTCTGTGCTACCAGATGCAACTGAGTCACCACTTTCAAGAAAACAATCTCTTAACTAAAGATTCATTCCAGAAGTAAAGTATTGTTTGGAACTTGAGCTGTCAATATGCTAATCGATGTGATTAATAAGATCTATGAACTTTAACAGCAGAGGATCATCTAGAGTCTTTCAGTGTGTTTCTGTTCCTGAAGAGCTTAGAAGTAGCTCTGTGTCCTAAGATTCAGTAAGTAGCCCAAGTGTCCACAGCTCTTCCTGGATCTGGGAATGAGATGAGGAACTTCAACAACCATTGGCTCTAGACGAGAGCTGCACAGACTTTAGTAAGAGTCTTCCAGGAGCCAACTGAAAAGAAGGCATCATTATGCTTTGTCCTTAGTCACTCACTTACTCCCTGAATCTGTTCTCCCCACTTTTTCTGATCTCCTTCTTCCTTCCCACTAAGTAGCCCTCCCCTGCTTTCATGCCACACACTCCATAGTTCCCTCACCCTTCGACTTCTTCCTCTCCTCTCATAGTCCACTGTGGGTAGACTTTCACTACCTTCATATCACATATACACATGCATCTTTGTGTATATATGTATACATTATTTACTTTCCTATTCCACTGATAAACATCATGATCAAAGCAAAGTATGAAAGAAAACTTGCCCAAAATGACTTTTCCTAGATTGTAGATCTTTCACATCTATACATAATTCTCCATTTCTACAGAATAAGGATTCTGCTGGGAGTTTGGTTGGATTTCTGCTAAAGATCATATTAGTTTTGCTTCTGTTGCCATGGTGAAGAACCATGAGCAGAAAGCATTTATTTTGGCTTATGCTTCCAGAGGGGAGTCCATAAGGGCATAGAAGTAAACTAAAATTTTACTTTGGGCTTATGATTCTAGGACGATAAGGACCCATCTTGGTGGGAGGTCATGCAGCATATGGAAGACACAGTGCTGAGAACTCTCATTTTCATGTGTAGGCATGAAACAGAGACCAAACTGGAAGTAAGGTGAGACTATATACTCGCAAAGCTCACAATGGTGGAATATTTCCTCCAGCAAGGGTGTGTTTTCCTAAACCTCCCTGAGATAGCACCACCAATTATTCAAATGCCTGAAACTATGGAGAATATTTCTCAACCAAACTACCAAAGTATATATATATATAAATTTATATATGTTATTCTAGTTTTCAAGTGTGAGGGAAAACATAGTATTTGCTTTTACTAGTATAATTATTATTCATATAACACATGACGTCTTCAATTCTGTCCTTTCTATAAAATGATATAATTTTATTTTTCATTGTTTATTATAATTTATTTTTTATATCTTCACTTCTGTCCTTTCTATAAAGATGACATAATTTTATTATTCTTTATACTGAAACATAATTCCATTGCACATATGAACCTTGGTTTCTTTATCTTTTCATTTGTTGATGTGTATTCCCACTCTTTTAGTTGTTGGGTATTGTGAATAGTATAGCAATAAATATGGATAATTAGTATTTATGTGGTATGTTGATACACACACCACACACACACACACACACACACACACAGGATCAAACATAAGCCAAGTAATCTTAAATAACAAAAGAACTGAAAATCTGAGTGTACCTAGGTTCTTGAATATAGGCATAAATATAAATCAGTATAAATCACTATAATAAAGATAGTATTTAATTAGCACAAATATATAAATTAATGGGAAAATCCAAAATTAACTGTTTTTCAGCAAGAAATAGGAACAATATTTACAGAAAATGTTTTTCCAGTAAACAATATAATAGATCCTAGGGACTAATATTCACTTATCAATGAGTGCATACCATATGTGTTATTTTGTGACTGGGTTACCTCACACAGGATGATATTTTCTAATTCTGTCCATTTGCCTAAGAATTTCATGAAGTACTCCAATGTGTAAATGTACCACATTTTCTGTATCCATTCCTCTGTTGAAGGACATCTGGGTTCTTTCCAGCTTCTGGCTGTAATAAATAAGGCTGCTATGAACATAGTGGAGCATATGTCCTTGGTATATGTTGGAGCATCTTTTGGGTATATGCCCAAGAGTGTTATAGCTGGGTCCTTAGGTAGTACTATGTCCAATTTTCTGAGGAACCGCCAGACTGATTTCCAGAGTGGTTGCACCATCTTGCAATCCCACCAACAATGGAGAAGTGTTCCTCTTTCTCCACATCCTCACCAGCATCTGCTATCACCTGAGTTTTTGATCTTAGCCATTCTGGTGTGAGGTGGAATCTCAGGGTTCTTTTGATTTGCATTTCCCTGATGACTATAGATGTTGAACATTTCTTTAGGTGCTTCTCAGCCATTCAATGTTCCTCAGTTGAGAATTCTTTGTTTAGCTCTGTACCCCATTTTAATAGGGTTATTTTGTTCTCTAGAGTGGATATTAACCCAAAAGCTTGGAATACCCAAGATACAATTCACAAACCACATGAAGCTCAAGAAGAAGGAAGAACAAAATATGGATGCTTCAGTCCTTCTTAGAAGGGGAACAAAATACTCAAGGGAGGAAATACGGAGAAAAAGTGTGGAGTAGAGACTGAAGGAAAGGCCATTCAGAGACTTCCCCACCTGGGGATCCATCCCATATACAGACACCAAACCCAGACACTATTGTGGATGCCACGAAGGACTTGCTTACAGGAGCCTGATATAGCTGTCTCCTGAGAGGCTCTGCCAGAGCCTGACACATACAGAGGTGGATGCTCACAGCTAACCATTGGACTGAGCATGGGGTCCCCAATGGAGGAGTTAGTGAAAGGACTGAAGGAGCTGAAGGGGTTTGCAACCTCATGGGAAAAACAACAACATCAACCAAACAGACCCCCCCCCCAGAGCTCCCAATGAATAAACCACCAATCAAAGAGTAAACATGGAGGGATCCGTGATTCCAGCTGCATATGTAGCAGACGATGGCCTTGCTGGACATCAGTGGGAGTGGAGGCCCTTAGTCCTGTGAAGACCTGATGCCCCAGTGTAGGGGAATGTCAGGGCAGGAAGGTGGGAGTGGGTGGGTAGGTGAGTGAGTACCCTCATAGAAGCAGGGGGAGGGAGGATGGGATAGGAGCTTTCTGGAGGGAAAACATGGAAAAGAAATAACATTTGAAATGTAAATAATAAAGTATCCAATAAAAGAAAAGATTGCACGTAGGCTAGACGCTTCCAGGACTAGACCTAGGTTAGCAGATAAAGGCAGTAAGCCTCTGAGATGACAATGCTGTCAGGCAAATAAAAGATACTTTTACAGGGTTAAAAAGAATAAATTCTATGTTAGCTTACTCCACAGTCCTGTTGCAATCTGGACTTTTTCAAGATTTATTCATCTAATGCATGTATATGAGTGTTCTGTCTGCATGTATGTGCACTACATGTGTGCAGTACAATGGAAGCCAGAAGAGGGCATCATATCACCTAGAACTGGAGTTTGAGACATAAAACTCCATATGGATCTTGAAAACTGAATCCAGGTCCTTGGCAGAAACCTCAAGGGCTCTTAAGCACTGATCCATCTCTCAAGTCTTGTGATCTGGACTTTTAAGAGTAAACTCCAAATCTATGGAAGTGAGAATCCCTTATCTTTATAGTTATTATTCATGAGTAATGCAATCATGAGATTCTGTGCTCTGCGCTTGCAGAGGTTTGTGTAAACTTTGGGAAGGAGGGTGCTTGAGAAATCCCTTAAGCCAAACAAAGGAAACACAATCAGAAAAACATCTCTCAGTAGGCAGGAATGTAATTTCCAGACCACCTGATGAAGATTAAAGCCATGTCATGTTAATTATACATTGACAATCTCACCATGAATTTTAATGCACTCTAAAAGCAGATTAAAACACTAAAATTAAAACTTTCTGCTAACAATCGGGAGGAAAAGGAGGAAGTACATTTATGAAAGCCTGTGGGCTGCAGTGAGGAGGTGAGGGATGAGGTATAGCGTTCACTGAGAAAGAGCTACAGTATAAAAAAGTCAGGTAACTGGGGAATGGAGAAGGAAGAAGAGAAAAACCATGAGCTAGACTGCAACAAAGTAGATATGGGAGAAGCCACAGAGTATAGTGAAAATGAAGCCAAATATACATGTTGTATTTTTTAAAAAAATTTTATTGGATATTTTATTTACATTTCAGATGTTAAGCCCTTACCCCATTTCTCCCTCTCCACTCAGTAACCCCCTATCCCATCCCCCTTCCTCCTGCTTCTATGAGGATGTGCCTTCACCTACTGCCCACTCCCACCTCCCCACCCTCGAATTCCCCACCACTGGGCATCCAGCTTTCATGAGACAAAGGATCTCCTCTCCCACCTATGCCCAACAATGCCATCCTCCCCTACATATACAGCTGGAGCCATGGGTCCCTCCCTATGTGCTCCCAGGCTGGTAGTTTAGACCCTGGGAGCTCTGGTTGGTTGGTATTGTTACTCTCCTCATGGGGCCACAAACCCTTTCAACTCCTTTAGTCTTCTCTCTAATTCCTCCATTGGGAACCCCTTGATAAATTCAATGATTAGCTGTGAGCATCTACCTCTGAATATGTCAGACTCTGGCAGACCACTAGGGAGATAGCTATATCAGGCTCCTGTCAGCATGCACTTCCTAACATCCACATCAGTGTCTACCTTTGGTGACTGCACATGGGATAGATACCCATGTGAAATGGTCTCCAGACAGCCCCTCCTTCAGTTTCTGTCCCATATTTTGCTCCCTTTGTCTCCATATTTGCTCCCTTGAGTATTTTGTTACTCCTTCTAAGAAGGACTGTAGTGGGAATAGATGAAATTTTCTGCTAAAAGGGCAATAAGAGTATAATTTCTACCTTAACTAAGGTGACACAAAAAGAATTTAAAATTTTCCTTGAAAGACATGAGCGAAAGTATGTCAAAGTACAAGTATACCATTTTGCTTTTCTCCAAGTACTTTTCTACAAACTCCAACTCAACACAGATCATAACACATTTGCTTCCTAATGACCCAGGCTAGCCACTCCATCTGGTTCCTTCCTTCCTTTTATCCTTCCTTCCTCCCTTCTTTCCTTTCTTTTTCTTTTCCACATGGTTTTAGGCACATTTTGTTACTCTGGCCATATGACTGCCACCACAGTTTCTTACAATCTAGCCTCTGCTTTTTAGTGAATTACGCCATGTTCTTCTGCCTACAACCGATCAGAGACACCCAAATACTTACCTGACAGATAATACACAGACGGAGTACACTAAAGAAGGGAACATGGTGACATTTCCTCTGTTCATACTCCACCCTGGCTTATCTCTGGTTCAGATATCAATTGTATGACTTCTTGGAGAGATATAAAGAAATGTCTGTGCATTACAGGTGGAGAGGGGACTAACAGAAAGGTTTACATACAACTCACATTTGTACCATCAGAAAGCTCATGCCTGTCAATTATTACATGCTTATATAGAGTTGACTAGAATATCAGTGGAGAGAGATGCCTCAGGATCTCATGCTGGCCTTGTGAATGTCTCATGGTCTCCAAATTTTCCTGAAGCTAGTGATTTTCCCTCTTTCTTCAACCTGGGAAATACATCAGGTACAATCTTGTAAGGCTCTAGGAAGTGTTGTCATACTACTGTACTTCAAGCACAGACAGTCATGTCCACCTTGGAATATACAAGAACAGGACAAAGCTCACACACAGGGATGGCCTGTTCTCTCTGTTCTCCATGATGGTGGTTGGGAGAAGTCAGAAGGCACCCACTTGTTTTCGTACAACACATGTGAATCTGTCCACATAATGCTGGCTCTCACCTACTAAAAACGAAGTAAGGTTTCCATGGTTTCATTTCCTTCGCAGGAACAAGCAGCAGAGAGACAGTCAGGGAGGTAAAGTCCTGACAATGTCGTCTCAGTTCTTTTGGGAGCTTCAGGATGCAGATGTGAAGAACCTCTTATTTGACACTACAGTCTTATAGCTGGAGCTATGCATGATCCATCACTATGGTGAGGAAATGGAATTTCTAACTCCTCAGAAGTTCCACATTTTGGATATACTGCTCAAGGCAGATTTGGGGATGGAAATATACTAAAGAACTAACTGTAGGTGCAAAGATGTTTCAGCCATGTGCCTGTCATTGTCATGAAGTTGAAGGTTAGACATGCATTTGGTCTCTTTGTACACACCACTGTTATGTCTCTATGAGTTCCTCCAAGGCCATGGTGATGGTTAGTTTTTGTCAACTTGACAAAAATACAGTCATCTTGGAAGAGGGACTCTCTATTGAAGGCTATGTTCATCAGATTCCTCTGTGAGCATGTCTGTGGGTTATTTCCTTGGTTAATGATGTGGAAGAGTCCAGCCCACTATGGACACTGCCACCCCTGGTGTGTGGTCCTGGGTTATATAAGAAAGCAATCCGAGCAAGCCATGGGAAGCAAGCCAGAAACCATTGTTTCTCCATGGTGTCTTCTTGAGTTCCTGTTTTGAGTTCCTGCCTTACCTTCTCTTCATGATGGACTATGATGAGGACACATAAGCCGAATAAACCTTTTCTCTCCAAGTTGCTTTTGGTCATGGTCTTAAACCAACACGAAGAGAATTTGGACATCCATGATGTCTCAATTCTAAGACCTGAATACGTGACCATGGCACCTGTACCCAGAAAGCTTTCTAGAGAGCAGGCACAGGAGCAGTGCCAAGCTGTGAGCTGTCTCCAGAATCATCCAGTCACTAATGGAATTGAATGATATAGAATCAAGGAAGTTAGACCACCCCAGGCATGAATGTGTGATGAAGATGAAAGTGTAGATTCAGTGGTAGGAAGTGAACTCTGAGTTCAATGAACATTGTAGGACAGGCAGCTATGAGAGCACCCCTGACATGCAATGCCAATGGCAGTTTTCATGTGGGATGCCTCTTCTACTTCAATGGGATTGAGCAAGAGACAGAAAACGGAACAGGCAGGTGACCCACCATTGGGAAAACAGGTTTGTGTGTCTTGTGTGCCTCATTATGCCCTATCTACTCACTCCCTGAGGTGTGTCCAGAAGCTTTGTACCCAAATCATCACAACTAAACAGTGCTAGGTACCCAGTGCATGAGGCACTGTACTAGTCACCTCTGCCATGGCCTTTGGACTGATCGCCACCGTGAACACCTCAAACAACTGTTATGTTGGATGGATTCCTTCTTGAGAAAGGACTCCCTCTGGCCTAAGAGTGGCATGACACTGGCTTGGAGCTCTCTGCTCTTTTACCCATCCTATTGGAAGCCAGGTGTGAGAGCAGGGCAAGACTGATCCCCACTGACGAGAACTAAGCATGGGATCAAGAGACAGAGGTACTGTTTTTTTTTCATCCACTTGTGAAAAGGGATGCCAATGTGAACTAAATAGTAATAAATGAGTCCTTTAATAGGGCAACATGATGGAGCATGGGAGTGTGACAGTTCCTTAATCTAATTCCAGAGATGGCACACTGTGGCTTCGTCTTGATCCTCAGTGAACATTTTGAAAATGAATTCTCTTATTACATATTGTAGGCAGGCACTGGGCTAAACATCCTGTCTTCCCCCTTGAACTAATTGCCTCCATAATCACCTCAAGTACCTGCAATGGATTCCTTCTGAGAAAAGAGTTCCCAGAACTGCCACCCCCTTACCCATCCAAAGCATGAAAACACTGCTGCCCAGATAAGAAAGTGGCACTGACTGTGCCATTGCTGGAAGAGCCAGTGTCTGTAAAGACCAGCGCCTATTAGAGAGAAGAGTTCAGAGCTCATCACCACTGTCAACTCAGCCTGGGTGTTCTTATTCAACCCACACTTGGGTAAAGTTAGTCTTCCAGAAAGATTTTAGTGTATTACCCAGTATCTTTCTGTCAAGCAAATGTGATAGCAACACAGCACCTGCCACTTCCAGGCCAGCTGTAGTGGGCAGATGGTCAGAGAAGTGTGTGCCCACACGAGATTTCCAGTATGTGAGAAAACAAAATCCCAGAGAGAGCACAGTTCTGCCTGCTCACTCACAGGGGAGGTCTTCCCCTCTTTTCCTGGAGACAGAGGGCTAGTTCCACAGCATCCAGCCAGGCAGGTAGCAGGAGCTTGATCCACTAACAGAATTCTGACCTATACTCACAGAGGTAGACAAACACAAAAGTCATTCAGATTGGAACCAGAGCAAATGCTACCTGCCAGCAGCTCCACCCACCACAACTGGGGGAGGAGAAGGGTGTGAAAGCCTGAGTCAGGAGCCACTGGACACTGCAACAGGTTTGACTTCAGAAAGTTCAAGTTCTTTTGGGTACTGCTTAGGGAAGTCCTTTGCATGTGGCACAATCCCACATATGATTAGAAACAAAAACAGTGATGTGGTTCAAACAGCACATGTTTAGTAACCAGCAACTACAGCGAGGAAGCCTTTCAAGTAACTTTACTCTCTGCCTGGACACACATTGTTCACTTTACTGTGTCAACAAGTATAGGCTGATATCAGAGAACAGATTTCCATATGCTAATTGACTCCCTTCCTTTCTGAAAGACCATCTTCTCCTGGCAGTTAATTCTAGCTGACAGGGAATGGCTTTGCTTTTCATTCCTTGCAAAATAATATGCTGTTGCAACGTGATTTATAATAAGCAGCGTCGAGAAAGAACTACCATGCTGATCGGTTATGACAACCAAAAATGCTTTGTTAATGAAACAACAATGTTAGCAGGATCTTGGAGGCCAGTGATGACTGAGAATCTGTTGTTCTGTCCTGAGCATCTGAAGGATCTGTGACCGCCATGGGGAAGATATTGAGGCATGCACATTGGGTAGACTTTCAGGGTGGAATATGAAGATGGTAGTTGGTGATAAATGATTGAAATTGAGGTTAACATTGTAACATATTATAACTAATTTTCTTTGTTTTGTTTTGTGTTAAGACAGAATCTATGTGTAGCCCTGGTTGACTTGGAGTTCACTATGTAGCCCAGGCTTGCTTGAAAGTGGTAATGATTCTCTTGCCTCAGCCTCCAGAATACCGGAGAGCAAGTGTGCACCACCACCACCCTCCCCAGCTCCTTATCACTATAATCCACTTTACTTAGCAAGCTGTTGTTACCCTAAGTCAAAGTCCCTCAAACTATACAGCCCATCAATTTTAAAGACAATATTTATCAATTTTGCTGTGCCCCAAGCCATGGGATGAAGTAATAGTAGCACCCAGAGTATAAAGCACCATGATGCCTCAAGAGCCAGCTCTGTATCTGAGCCAAAGCACGGTAGAAGACAAAGCCTAAAGAGGAACCCAGCATCCATTCAATTTGTGTAATGGAAGCAGAGGAGAGTCAATCATTACCACAACTGCACAAAGACACCCAGGGCCTTATCAGGTAACTAGGTGTGCATCACAGGGCTTGAGAAATCTTCTTGCCTGGGTACACTCGGGGAGGACTCCACAGTGACACAGTTCACCAATCATTCAGAACACCATGTCTTATGGTATCCATGCAGTCCCACAGCTGCTGCCTCCATTGCTGGAGTGTCTACACTCAGCTAAGCTGGGAGCTTGTTCTCCCCCGGTATTGGGTCCTATATTAATTGAAACAGGAATCTTATTGAATTTTCTGAAGTGCTTCACTGGAGAGCCTCCAAACACTAACGGCGAATGAAATTAAATAAAAAAGGGTCAGCTGTACTTAAGACCATCTTGTGAGTGCTTTGGAAACCAGGTATAATTAAAGAGGCTGTAAACTAAACATCAAGGGGCACTGCCCGCACCCATGGGTAGGGGTGTGGAGCACAATTCATCACAGAGAAGGCCTTTAGCAGGAGCAGGGTTGTGGAAGTCTCAGTGAAGGTCAGCTCTCTAGCAGGTTTTCATAGATGTTCGCAGAATCCCAATCACACCAGTCAGGACCACAGAGTAAGGTGTCTTCTTTCCAAATAATGTGGGACATAGGGGTTACTTTGACTAAGGCCATGAGAGCATGCTACCCTCACTCTATCCAATGGTGTCTAAATGTTATTATGTCAGTTACCAAGAAGACTATACAACATGACTTAAACACATTCCCCATCACCTTTTTGTCTCTACTCAGAACCTCTCACAAATGCCTGGAATGTAAATGAATAAAAGTGTCCATTAATGACTAAATGATTAAATAAAGAGTCTTGGAACCATGTGAAAAGATAGTTTTTACAAAATAGAAACTCCTTTTGTAATTCAAGGTCATACTTGGGCTAGGAACACCTACTTGGTAGAGGACTGGTTCCATCTCTAGTGACACATACATGCACACACCCACATGCACAGGCTTGCATATACACACACACACACACACAAAACACACACTGAATGTGAACTGTGACCTCATCAGAAAAGACAATGCTCAGTCTGTCATGACTTCCTAAGCCTGTCTGCTGCATCAGCACAGGGAGTCCTTGTCGATTCACCAGGTCATCTTAGGATCATTGATCAAGACAGAAAATGGAAGGAGCAGCTGCAAAGACCTGTTTCTGAGATGGCCTGAAGTTCTCACACCAGTGATACTGCTTATCAGTCATACTTTGCTGCTATGTGACTCACAGAAGATCCTCAGCAAGAGTGGAGATGATTTATCTACATGGTGAAGAGAGGTACACACAGGGTAGATGGTCTGCCAAATTGCAAGTGTGTTACTACAAGACAAGTGTCCAAACAACATATTGTCATGTGCTTCATATGACTGATAAACACACCTTAGTGTACATCATGCAACTGATAGATATGCCATAGTGTGCTTTGTATGACTGGTATGCATTGTATAGACATGTTGTAATGCTGTAGAACTCTGTTACTATCTGTAAGACAGAGCCAACAGTAGGCAGAAAAAAAATCTTTATGGATGTGACAACTGCAAGGACAGAGCAAATGGGATTCACCACTGGCCCATGAGACCACCTATTCAAGAGCTCTGGTGCATCCCTAAAAGTTTTAATCTGACAGCAGAAAGATAAGACCTGTCTGAATTCCAAACTATCTGACCCTAAGGGAAGAAATCAACTCTATTGCCATCTTGTTCCTAGAAATCTCACATCAGCCAACCAACCCCAGAATTCAAAGTTAAATTGTAGATGCCTCGCCAAGGCTGCAACATCAAGTTCTAGGAGACTCACCTTTGCTCCATGCTGCCAGACTCAACTTAGAAGTTACCACTTCAGGCTAGTGGGTGGCTCAGTGGGTAAGGACACTTGCTGGAAAAGTATGAAGAATCCAGTTTAAATCCCAAGAACCATGTAAGAAGTCTATATGTGGTTATGTGGTCATATATACTTGTAACCCCAACACTGAGGGAAAGAGTGAGTAGAAAGATCTCTGGGGAGGACTTGCTGGTGGTCACCAGCCTAGCTCTAAACTCTCTGAGAGACCCTGCCTCAGGAAATAAGACAGGGTATGATATAATAGGACATCTGTCAATCTTCTCTGGCCTCCATTTG
The DNA here is from genome assembly GCA_021653895.1 of Mastomys natalensis. NCBI lineage: Eukaryota > Metazoa > Chordata > Mammalia > Rodentia > Muridae > Mastomys > Mastomys natalensis. The sequence continues at coordinate 192,698 of JAJTUV010002052.1, forward strand.
CACATGGGGGTAGCATTTGCACACACCTGAATATGTATGTGTGTGTGTGTGTGTGTGTGTGTGTGTGTGTGTGTGTGTATCACATAAGATTCTACACATGCAAATTTACACATGAGAGAAGTCCATTACCTCTTGGTTTTGGGTGGAACACAACATTCTTGTAGCTATTTTTTTTTCCTGAACGTACTCTCAACTGGAAAAAAAAGTTATAATCGGGCAACTTTAGGAAGCTGTTCATAGCCAATGAGGTGGCTCAGAGAATCATGACACATGTCATGCCTGATAACCTGAGTTAAGCCCCAAGACCCACATGAAAGGGATGGAGAGAACTCATTCTCTCAGTTTAGTTTGTCCTGTGTAATTTCACACCATTGACTGCATCTCTCTCTCTCTCTCTCTCTCTCTCTCTCTCTCTCTCCTCTCTCTCTCTCTTCCTCTCAATTGCTTGCTCACTCAGGGTCTCTCTCATAACACACTCACATAGACTCTCATACACACACATTCTCATATACAATCACACACATATATGCATACAATGTAATCTATTTAAAGCTATTCATAGAATTATAAGGAAATCTGCCCCGCCCCTTAGCTTGTCTTATTCTGGACACTATTCTTATGTAATTTCCTGCAAGGTTTAAAAAAGAGATATACATCAGTGAGTGCAGCTCACTTGTCCAAAGCTTATCCAGTGCTTCCTGATAACGCTGGCCCATGTCTTCACCAGTTTGGAAGCAGAGGAGGCAAGCAGTCCTTGAGATATACCCATCATGCATTGCTTGGTAAAAAACCAAAGGCATCCCACAAAACAAAAGGTAATTAATGAAAATAAAAACCATATTTTATGGTGACAGCTATATAGTAAACAACATATCATATTGTGGGATAGCAGAACCACAACATACTTTTTTAAAATCATTGACAAAGCATGCATGCTCCTGAACTGAATCCCTGGTCCTCCCACTCCCAGCCTTGTCCCTGTGTTCTATTCCCGCTGCAACTGAATCCCACTTCATGACCCTTCTGTGAACCAGGAGGCAGGCCATGATTCAGTCATTACACAAATGAACTACAACCTGGCATCATGTGTTATTCAAACAGTGTCAGCCAGAAGGAACTCCATCTAACTTCATTCCACCATGGCACTGTGCCCAATAGATTTCAGCCCCCTGATTAAATAGGGGACCACTGTGGTGATTGGTTAGTCACTTGTGCCATATGAGGTCATTTTGAACTAGGGTGAACTTAGGGGTAGCTGTCAGCTTTCTTGTCAGGTATTCCTTAGAATGGGCAGAGACGGTTCCTTGGAAATGAATGTTGGAAAAGAATTTGCTCCCTCTCTATGTGCACTCACTGGGCATCTTTACACACTGCTCAGAGGATGCTCTTGGTATGTGTTGTGGATGGTACATGGCTGGGAATCATGCTATTTATACTGTTCTTGAATTATGCTATTTACTGCAGGGCTCAGAGTCACACAACCAGCAATTAGCATATATAGAATATAGGACATTTTTTTGTCATACATTTAAAATTTTTGTACTGTGTGTATGCACATAAACAAACATGCACACACATGCACATACATGTGGGCATGCAAGTCTGGATCGTGCCTAGCCACTGCAACTTCAAGGATGGGGATGCTTGGGCATCACCAGGTTGGGTGTGTTTTACCGTTGACCTAGTTTAAGGAAAGATGAATTACTGTGGAGTAGCTGACTCCATCAATGGGTTAATGATTCGCCATGCTATTCTTTTCTGAAAAGGCTTATTTAAATGTTTATCAGTTGTGCAAAGTGGAGCACGCTGGCGATTCGCAAGGGATGGCTCATCATTGCCTATGCATGGAAGCGTTGTAGGAAGATTAAAATAACATTGAGTATATTCTGTAAATGAAGGCAAGAACTAACAGAAGCCTCCAGAGCCCATTATAAATTTTAATAATACATCAAGGTAATGTAACTGAATAACCGATCTCTAAGGGAAGAAACACACAACATTTGGCTAATATTACAATTTAAATTATGAAAACAAAAAGAGCTTTTAGTTAATCTTGTCTTTCTGCTTTTATTCTTCAGGCTCTTTTTTATTTTCCCTGAATCCAAAACACCATGTAAACAAATAAAGTACGGGGGGAAAATAAACAGTTTGGCATCTCAGTAGATTAATTAATGCGCTTCAGCCTTGGCACCAGTAGGCGGAAATTATGTGCATAAATAATATCACTAATTAAAAAGATGCAGATTAACATGCAAATAATGTTAATGAGGGTCTGCAATTCCAGAGTGGATTCGCATAACATCAACAATTTAATGGGTTGGAAGGCTTGTGTTTGCATTACATTAATAAATTTCAAAGACCTCGCATAAAAAAGTTCTGTCAGAGCCTCTGTTTCCCACTTGCGAGTTGTAAATTCTGTGGGCAGTAGCAAGCACTCATCGGCAGATGCCAAAGTCATTATCTCAAAGACTGTTGAGAGGGTGCCACGCGCCAGCGTGACCAGCTGCTGGGCACTGGGCGGTAGGCTCTATTCCATGCCAATTATTCATATTATTTGGGTAGTCTTGATATTTATTTAAACTGATTAATATTTTGCACTCTGCATCTTGATCTAGAGGGAAATCATTTTAAGCAAGCAAAGTTAAAAAACAACAACAAAAATCCTTATCTGCCTTTGATGTGTGGTGGAAGTTGACTCATGGTGAAGCTGGTTGAGCAGACAGAATTATGATCCATGGACAACCGCAGCATAAAGTGTCCCTAACGATGTCATATAATATTGAAATAAAGTATTACGGCGCTGCATGCTAAGTGGACCATAATCTGTCGAGCTCCATTTAAAAACAAAGGGCCCTGTGTAGTGTAAAATGTGGTCGGAGGCAGTCCTTGCTGTTCACATGCTGATGCTTCCCTAGATGAGTTTTAGGAAAGGAAGCAAAGATCAAGCAAGGCCATATGGTATTCCTTCCTGAAACAACAGGCTACCTTCATCTATTTCCCCTGTCTGTCCTGGTCCTCAGCTGATGCCGAGCTGGCCTCCTTGGGCCAATTCTCAAACTCCAAGACAGACAGGAACAGTACCCATGGCAGTTGGCCACAAAGGTCAGGAAAATGCCTGTCTCTTGCCAATGAGCTGTCCACACTGGGCCTCAGGAGGGATGCAATACGCCCATACTCTGAAAGATGACAGCAAGAGTTCCCCAGTACACAACAGCTCGTTGGCTCTGTCTCAGGATCAGAACCATAGTGGTGACGTCAGGAAATAGCCAGCGACTTGGAGCCAAGGATGCTCGTCCTACAGTGGCTTTGGGAGGCACAGCAGAATGGTGACATTGAGCAGGACGGTGTCAGCAAGGCGATTCTGCTCAGTGAGTGTCCTTGCATGTTCTCACACATGCTTTGCTCCTCTGACGTCCTGGCATTCACGCAGACCCATGCTCTGGCTCCTTAGTCATACAAGAGACCTCATGGTCAAGTGTGCTCCATATAGAGCAAGCATTGTGTTCACTGACACACCTCAGTGTGCTTCTGACCAAGCAGATACCACTCTGTGAACAGAACGTGGTTCCTTACCTCTGCCACTAGATCCATCCCACACCTGGATAGCTGCAGCTGTCACCTTTGTCCTCAATCCTACCATCTCAGAGCCTTCTGGGAGGACTAAACAAAAGCAAATACTGTTAACACTCTAAACACAGACAGAAAGCTGCAGCTCCCCAAGGTCCCTGCAGGTCTTCAGCATCAACTTCACAGCAGTGAAGGTCACATCCTCCAGGTATTGTCCTCAGACTCCAGAATCTGCTCTGGATTGGGTGTACCAGGCTCCGGTCCAATGCAAGGACCTTGCGTTCCCCATGAATGGCATAGGATCCTAAATGCTGGGTTTGTGGGTTCCCTTCCACCCTGACCAGTGTACTACCATCTGCAGATGAGAAGGCATTTTTGAGAATCTAACCTACACATGACATTATCCCCAGCTCATGGGTTCACTTGGTTGGGACTCCCCTTTTATGCTCAGCAAACAAATGAGTGGGAAACAATGGGCAGGCTCTCCTGCACTTTGTAGCCATAAGGAAGACCAGATGCTGCTGGCATATCACTGAGCCTATCTCAGGCAGCTCAGTGTAACAATGACTTCCTTTCCTCCAGGAGTAACCCTCCGGTTCATACACAAGGAGACATGAAAAGTCAGCCGACTCTGGGCTTCCCACAGATATCCTCTGTCCAGCTAGTCAGTGGTTTGCATACGAAATGAGCACAGAATGTGGCGCTGACCTTTGAAAGAATATCATCAGAGTTTCACCTGGGCATCTGAGGTGGGTGAGGCACATTGATTGGCTTTCAGAGTAGTTCATAGTGGGACAGTCTGCAAAAAAAGACACTTTGAGAGGGTGATCCAAGAGAGCTGATGAGCTTGCAGGCAGCAGCAGGGCCTCTTTGGGCTTGTAACCAGTGGCTCTGTCTAAGAAGCCCGGACATCGTGTCAGCTCTTTGGGCCTTGAAATATGTCACATGTCTCTTGTTCCTGGTTAACCTACCTTAGAATGTGCATTTCCTTTCAATCCTGAGAGCCCTGCAGCAGTGTAGGACCATGAAAGACAGTCTGGTTTCTGGTCGAGCATAGGCTGGAAACTATCGGAGACGGCAGGTGATCCTAAGGGATGGCATGCTTTCCTCCATGCTCCCAGGAACCAGGCTCCTGACACAAGGCAGCCCTCCATAGATTTGGGTCCTTTAGTCATGTAGTACAACGCCCCCTAGCCCCTCCACAGGTAGAATTCGTGATGACAGACCTTAGAGCCTCAAGACAGATCTCTATATTAATGAGGTACCTAAAAGCCAGGGGGTGTAGCCAAATAAGCATTCCATCCTAGCCCCTCCTTCCTACAAAAGGTATTTAACCTCAGGCCTGCCCTAAGAAAACTGGGGAACAGTTTTCATCTACTTTCTGCTATGACAATAAACATCTTAAAACCATGGACCATTTCTCTTCTTCGGGATCTACCATGGCAAACAGTGGAGCAGGCCTTTGCCTACAGAGCCGCTGTCTAATCTCCGGTAGACCTCTCTGCGTTCCCAGCCACGGAGACCACCAACCCAGCCAAGTCAGCCGCAGTAACCAAACCAAGAACTCTTATCCCTGCAGGGCGTAGCCAGAGCACTCTCTTGCCTTTTCCCCATTCGGCCGTGGACCAATCTAGCCCGTATACCCCCACTTTATTCTCGGCCCTTCCATGGCTCCCATAGCCCTATGTGGGTGCCCAAGAGCCTGAGAACCAGACGAGCTAGCTCTGGCTCCCCGTGGGACCTCAGACTGCTCTCCCTCACCCTTAGAGCGGGGTCCTGTGGCTCCACATAGCCCGAGAGATTCTGGGCATACCTGGGGGCCCAGAGGGCACTGCCCTGGACTTCTGTCCTCCTCAGCTGGGTCTCTATATCTGCTATCCTAGGAATGGGAAGTAGATTCACAGGGGGGAAAACGTATCTTGGGACAATCTAGCCTGTACGCTTCCACTTTATTCTCGACCCTTCTGTGGCTCCCATAGCCCAGTGTGGGTCTATGAGGCCTTGTGCCTATCCTTTCTTTTTTTTTTTTTTTAATTTATTTAGTTATTTAAATCACATCATAATTTACTTATTCACACAGGGGTTATAAACACAAAAAGGCAGGATGTGGGGAAGGGAATGGCACCGGAGCATAGGTTTCAGGGGGAGTACAGATACCTTTCAGAACAGGGTATCAGCTGGGTGTAGGTTCAGGGGACAGGTCACTATGACTCTGCCTATGATTCACTTGTCCTTATCTAAGTTGGTACTGTCCACCAAGGCTGCCTATTTATAAGACCTATGACTACTTGGGCTGGTAAATTTCCACAGAAACCGCCTGTTTAAATAGCTTATAGACTGCTGTTTCATTGTTTTTCCACAGAGACCCAAGACTTGTGTTAGCATGTATTATGTCAGGCCTATTGCTGATTTAGGTCTATGTCTGATTTTAGGCCTTTAGTGTATATTACGGGCTGCTCCTGACATCTCCTCCCTTCTCTAAGTATAGAAGGGCCTTGGCGATTCTATTCTTGCGAAGGCGGGGATAGAGGCCTGACCTCCAATAATTGAAGCGGACCTTGTAATGGCTCAGGCCTCCTGTCGTTGTCCAGTGAGGCATGAGGGCCATACCATCCCGTATGTCTTTTTCCTGGTAGAGGGGATACTTTTGACATCAACCCCTATGCAGTCAGGCTTGTCCCTCAGGGAACCCAGATAGATATTTTAAACTTTTATTTGTATTCCCTTGCAGTGCTTAGCCTTGCAGCCTAAGCAAGAATTCAGATTGCCAGACAGAGAGGGTTCTGGGTAGCCCCTCTCTGTTTGGTCTAGGGGTGGAAGTCTCTTCTTTTAGGTTGTGTGGAGATGGGTTTGAGGAACACCCTGGATAAAGTAAAACCTCATCTTGAGTCTCGTGGTCCTCCATAGCTAACTTATGATAATGTATCTGAATAGGTTTTGCTACAGAATTATCTATCTGTTGTATCACAAAGTTAGTCAGCCTATTTAAGGCCCAGGACTAAAAGAAATCAGCAGAGATAACCCAGTTAATGGTCCCAAGATGGGAGGAAGTGGGGTTGACAACCATAGAGAGGTTAAAACCAGTCTTTGTACCAGCTCTCATATTCCTCTTTCTCTTTCTCTCTCTGTCATTTCTCTGGGCCTTCTCTGACCTTTTTCATGTTCTCTTTAACCATCCTGTCTTGTCTAGTAAGGGCAACTTCTTCTTTAAGGGCTGTACACAGTCAAGAGCTGTACACAGTCTTTTCTATTGTAGAAGAATAAATCAAGTCCAATAAAGTCCTTTGCAATTTTGGAGATCAATTCAGACATCAAACGAGAGATTTCTTCAGATTAGTGATGTCAATCTCTAGCTGTTTGGTGTCCTTGTCCATGGCCATCAAAGGTCTGAGTAGTATAAGTCTGGAGGCCAGGATCAGGATTAGAGCTTCTACCAGCAGACATCACGGGTGTTTCATTTTTACCTGTTCTCAGGCTGGAGATTTAGATCCTGGGAGCTCTGGTTGAATCTTTTGATACTCATTCTAAAAAGGACAAAAGCACCCACACTTTGGTCTTCCTCCTTCTTCTTGAGTTTCATGAGGTCTATGCATTACGTCTTAGGTATTGTGTGCGTTTGGGCTAATATCCGCTTATCAGTGAGTGCATACCATGTGTGTTCTTTTGTGATTGGGTCATCTCACTCAGGATGATATTTTTCTAGTTCCATCCATTTGTCTAAGAATTTCATGAACTCATTGTTTTTAATAGCTGAGTAGTACTCCATTGTGTAAATGTACCACATTTTCTGTATCCATTCTTCTGTTGAAGGACATCTGGGTTTTTTCCAGCTCCTGGCTATTATAAATAAGGCCACTATGAACATAGTGGAGCATGTAGCCCTGTTGTATGTTGAAATATCTTCTGGGTATATGCCCAGGAGTAGTATAGCTGGGTCCTCAGAAAACACTATGTTCAATTTTCTGAGGTATCGCCAGACTGCTTTCCATAGTGGTTGTACCAGCTTGCAATCCCACCAACAATGGAGGAGTGTTCCTCTTTCTCCACATCCTCACCAACATCTGCTGTCACCTGTGTTTTGGATCTTAGCCATTCTGACTGGTGTGAGGTGGAATCTCAGTGTTGTTTTCATTTGCATTTCCCTGATGACTAGGAATGCTGAACACTTCTGTGCCTAACCTTTCTAAAACAACCTAGAGTACAAAGCATCTTTTAATTTTTCCAGTTTTACAGTTATTTCTGTCACATTTTCGCTGAGCAAAGCCCTGAGAAGTATTCACTGAACTTGAACATAAACCGATTTAGCTCAATTAAAGGCCAGAATTCCCCCTTAAAGATTTAAATGATCTCAATCGCTTCTCAATGCATCCCAAACTAGCTGGATAACTCAGCATTTCATTCTACTAAGTACTTTCAATAGTGTTTAACGGGGCTTGACAGAGGCATCTTTGAGCTTGCCCTATGCCAGCCTTCAGACAAAATTTCTGGGCAGCCAGCCCTGGGTAGCCAAACTGATCTGACCTCTGCTGGTTCTTCCTAGGAACTTGTCACCTGCAAGCTGATAAAAAGCTGGAATAATATCTGTGACTAATGACCTACTGGGACATATGGACTACAAGGTGTCTCTCCTGGGCTCTTGTATCATTGGGACTCTGAGGGAACAAATGAGTCAGGCAAAAGCAGCAATTTGAGACAATACCCATGCCTCCTTGCAGGGATTAAACCTGTCTGTTGGTTACAATCAGTTGCTCACTTTCCCAGCACCGGGTGGGTTGTTTCTGCTGAACATATTCTACCTCCTGCTGTTGTCATAACAAACTGCTACAGGTCCTGGCACCACGATCATATTTCAAATTAGATGGTGAGTTGCAGCTTGTCATCATCTGTCCTTGAAGTTAATAGTTCTAACAGTTAGTGGGAGTGCCCATGTATTGGTGCTTCTAGTGTTCCAAATCTGCTCCTCGTGGTGATAAATCCTGAGGGTGGCAGAACTGGCTGAATCCAGAAAAATATTTAAGGGCCTCAAGAGCTCCTGATTATAGGCACACATTGCATCAGATGTGATATCTAGAAGCAATCTGAGGTTCTGTCATAATACCACAAGATGCTACTGCTTCATGACTAATGGTGCACCTTGAGCATTTTAGAATCCAGAGGGTGCTGCATGTAGCCACAAAGCACGAGGGACCATGCAAGACAAAAATCATATGTATAAATGCAGGCATCTGGACCAAGACTGTCATTCCCAAACTCTACCTTGCTGAGTACTGCCTACTCTGATCCCGACACAAATTCATCTGCCACTCCTTTACCACAATCTCTTCTGCCCATTGCTTTTCCATACTGCAGACTCTCATCAGTTAAAAACTATCCCTAAGAGGCTAGAGCATGTATCTTCAAAACCAAGGACACCATTCCAGGACATATGTACCCTATTGCATCATATGTCATTTGCTGTCCATTCAATTTGGATCAATAAAGGATTTTGACTACTGTTGAATGTTGATCCAGGGATAAACACTAGAGGAAGGATTTAGACAGGAGAGTGATCAGCTCAGGCAGATCCATGGTCCTGTCTTGGAGATGTATCTTCTGAGGGACCACACAAATAATGTTGGCTTGGCCCAAGACTAGAGAGGGATTGCAGAAGGTCTAACATGTGGTGCAGTGTGTCTCCCAGATGGAAGAGGGATAAAAGCTTTCTACCATACATACCGTAATTCTACCATAGAGGGTAGAATTATGAGGAGCCTGTGCTAGGGTTCACGAAGTCAATCTTTGCTGCATTGGGTAGACAGCAGGTAGGAGACCTGAAAAGTGGGTGTAATGGAAGCAGATTGGGGAACTCCTGCAGATATTGAAGCCCCTGAGGCCACTTAGTGGGCTTTTAAAATCAGGTTTTCATGGAAGTAGCTCTCTGGTGATAAAGTTTTGGAGTATTAGGTGAGAGCAAAGATGGTCTAAGGATCAACGGAATAGCTGAAGACCACTACCCACCTAGTAACTATGATGCTGTTGGCCCTGTCCCTCCATCTGCCATGGTTCCATAATGTTTTGCTTCCTCCAGGAGATAGTAAAAATGAGCTGCTGATGAGCTAGACTGAATGGTGAAAGTTCTAGTAAGTAATTACTATATGAAGAGCAAAAACTCGGGAAGAGAGGGTGGGACCCTAGGTGGGTCCTACATTCTTCATTTCCACTAGTGAAAGTTTGAGGGGAGGCTATAACATTTAATTACCACCCCTGGAATTTTGCTTCATTTTAATCACCAGGAAAGGAATTTATCTTTGGATCTGTGCTCAGGAGGCACCTTGGAGAACATTCTCTGGAACACATGGGAGGTTGCTGCAGCCAGAGACCTGGTAACCCTGTGGGGTACAGGATCAAGGACAGTTTCAACAGTTTCTCCTTGAAGCCAGAAAGCCAACCATTTATTCCTGGCATAGACCAATCACAGAGTGTAAGCTAACCTAGAGCTTTGCTATAACATTCAAGGACACACTTGTTGGTGAAGGGCATTTCCAGAGAGACTTGGCAGAAATCTACCAGAATACAGGGCTCCTGATGATCCTTGTGCCCAGTCTTGCAAATTCCTAGTCTCTCTCATCATCTGGGGCATTACCTGATGCTGATATTCTCAGCCAGATGTGAAACATCTCCAGGTAGAGCTCTTTATCCTTTTGCTAGTGCCCACCCTAGATCCTATCCTCTGTCCCCACTACAAGTCTGAGGGTCTCACTGGCTGGGACACCTGTGGCCTGATCACTTTCTTGTTGCCCTTTAGACTATAGAGTCTAGGAACTTCATATTTCTTTCTGTGATTAAATGGTGAGCTCACTATCAAGTCAGGTCAAGTGAGTTTCAAGAGTTTCATGGGTACCAGCGGGGTTCTTTCCCCTCCAGTGTAGAGGTAGCTATCTACCTCTACTTGATGACCTTGAACAATATGTTTCTAGTATTTTGGACACTAGTGGTACGTGGATACCATTCTCATCTTGATGGTACCTATTGTGACATTTTTTCCGATTTTTAAAGAATTTCTCTGTCTTGTTGTATGATCTATTTTAGAGAAAGACCTCTAGGGTTACTGAAGAAGAATGTATTTTCAGTGCTTGAATAGTCTCTCCTATAGAGGTCAGTTAGCCTATTTACTCTTCAACATCATTGCATTCCAGTGTCTCTTTGAATTCTTGTCGCAACAACCTGTCTGTTGGTGAGACAGGATGAATGGACCATCTGGAATCTATGGAACCCATTGAAAAACCAGATCTATGAACTACAGTCACAGAAGAAAAAGAAGAATTTCATGCTAAAGGCAGAAAAAGTCTTCTTTTTCTTCTATGTCTGTGGTTCATAGATCTGGTTTTTCAATGGGTTCCACAGTTCCGAGATGGTCCATTCATACTTTTCTTAAAGTTATAGCTTGTAATGGACTGATGATAAGTTTGGATCAATTTGCATATTCCCCCTAGGAATATTTCATAAATTGGGCACACTTATGTTGAGTTTTGAGTTTTAAGTATTTAGGATTGTTGAGTCTTCTTAGTGTATTGTTTCCTAAAACAGTGTAAGTGCCAGTGTCCTTCTTCATCTCTTTGGACTAGTTTTGGTCTGAATCCCAAATTATCAATTTTAGAACAATTCCTGCATCTGTCCTAGCTGCATTTGGCTAAAACCCCTTCTTCATTCTTTTATCCTAGCATCAGTCTTCGGTAGTGAGGTGAATTCTTAGAGATAATAAACAGATGAATCCTGTTCTTTAATCTGATCTGCTAGTCTGTGCCTTTTAATTGGGAAATTTTGACCAGTAACATCCATTGCTATTATCAAAAGTCATTTATTAGTTCTTGACACTTTGTTGATGATTCAACAGGTTTGGATATTTCCCTGTTCCTCATTTGCATGACTGCTGATCAGGTGTCATTTATTGGGTTCTGTGGCCTCATGGATGTGTTATCTTCTCTTTAGCTCGAAGAATTTCCTTCAACTATCTTCTGCAGAGCTGAGTTAGTGGACATAGATTCCTTTGGCCTGTTTTTGTAATGGAATGTTTTGTTTTCTTTTTCTACTGTGACACATCATTATGCTAGATATAATAGTCTGGGATGGCTGCTGTTGTCACTCAGAACTTCAAAATCACTCTAAGTCTCCCAGGGATTTAAATTTTCTGTTGTGAAATCTTATATTATTCTGATGGGCCTGCCTCAATATATGATTTTTTTATATTTATTATCCACATGTAGAGTTTTAATTATGATACAGTGCAGATGTGTCAATTCTGTTCTTGTATATTTGGTGTTCAAATGCCTCCTGTGTCTAGACTGGCATCTATCTCTTCATCTAGATTTGGGAAATTGCCTGATCAAGTTTGTTGAAAATGCTTTTCTACCGTTAGCATGAAATTCTTCTTTTTCTTGTATGGCTGTGGCTCATAGATCTGGTCTTTCAGTGGGTTCCATAGATCCCAGTTGGCCCATTCACACTTTTCTTAAAGTTATAGTTTGACATTACTGAACATTCCAGATTCTCTTCCCTGTCTTCAAACTGTGATTTTGTTCTTCCCATGATCAACTATTGTTAAGGCATTACAGAGAGCTTTTTATTTGACTTAATGACTTTTTTTTTTATTTCTAGTGTTTCATTTTGGCTTTTCTGCATACATTTATCAATTTATTGAATTGCATTTTCAAGTTCTGTATTGACTTCCTGATTTTATTCAGTCTTCTCTTTGAAATTCATTCTGGATGTATTTGCAACATCTTTTATGTCTTTGAATATATTTATATTCATTTTTTTTCAATTATTTGTCTAGGTTTTATTTGACCAACTCCTAATGGAAGCCATGACTGTGAGATTGATAGTTTGAGGAATAGTTATGTTGCCTTGGGTTGATAGGCTTCTTGTGTTTTGTAATTGAGATTTGTGCAGATGGTCTTGAGGACAATCTTTCTCTGGAAGTATTTGTAATGCCTAAGCAGGTCTAGTGTATAAGAGGATTGAGGCATCAGTTTCCTTGGCCAGCCTGACTTTCATGGGACCAAGCTTAACACTACCCTAAAAGTTGAATTCTTTCTGGAAAAAAATTCTAATTTCTATCAAAGGATAGATCCACTATGAAAATACAGTTATGGTCAAATATAAAATAATCCGACCCAGACCAATCATTTTTAGAAAGCAAAGGAGCTGTTCAATAATACTTATGGTGGGTATAAATGGTCAGAAAACACTGGGTAGGATCTGTAATTAGTGTTTAGTTGAATAAAGAAACAGTTCGGGAGGATTGTGCATAGGTTCGGGAAGGTAGAACCAAAGGAGGGAAAATGGGGTTTAGTTTGTTATGTATCAACTAAAAACAAAGGAAAGCTAGCAGAATACAGTGCAGTCCAGGTCTGAGACACCCAAATCACAGAAAGATCACAGACCTGGATAGCCTCAGGAGAGGAAAATAACCAAAGGAGACAGGAAGTGTGAAGTATGGAGCGAAGAGACAGTGGGGCAGTGCTAGCCTGCTAAATTGGCATGCAGTAGTCAGTAAGGAGACAGAGCTTGATGGACAGTGATATGAACACAGCCTAGCCTGTTTGCCGGTCTCTTGGTACAGTCTCAGGCTCTATTTCTGAATGTTCCTCTGTGGTCACAGGCTCTGTTCATCCCCCCTCCACTGGGTTACAGATTCTGGTTCAGTCAGTGTGGACTCCTTCACAGTAGAGCCTCTGGTTCTGGCCTCACCTCTGGACAGTGAATGGTACTTCACCCTTGTGTTTTCTTCCCAATGTTTGCTTCACTTCTTGCGGCATGTGTTTAGGTTCCCCTGCAGATGTTGGCAGTGGCCAGGTTTCTGCCTTGTTGAATATTGAGTGGAACCCAGCATCGGATGGCCAGGTATCCCATGGGTATGTTTCTCAGAGGGTCTTGGGCTGCTCAGTGAGGAACTTTCAGAAAGCCTATCCCCAGCTTTTCCAGTCTAGTGTTGAGAAGAGAGGGTTTTCCCTGAATCCCCCTCTGTCTGGAATCCCTCCACACCCTTTGTCTAGCCCATTGTTCTTTCTGTACTCTAAAATGTCCATTATAAAAAGGACAGTTCGTATTTTCTGAGCTTCACTGTCCTAAGATCTGACTTCTCCATCTGATGTTAGTACTCTGTCTCATTGAGAGTGTAGTGCTCCACACAACATGCCAATCTCTCTGAGATAGCCTCTGAACTTCCTCACATCATTGGTTATCTGTTTGCATAACTATTAAAGTTAGAAGTATCTGCCCACACTCGCTTCTGTTGGTAGCTGTTATCTGTCTCCAGTTCATTCCTTGGAGACTGAGATGGGCCAGCCTTAGGTGTTGTCCACAAAGGCTCTGCCTCCTGCCGAATTTTTATCTGTATCATTTTATTCATCCATTGGGCTGCTGCTCCACTGGCCACTCCATAAACAGCAGGTAATCTAGGCACCAGCTTCAAGAATTGTGAGTTGTTATGACACAATATGGAGTCATGTAACTAAATGAGGTTATATTAAAACCTGCCAACAGCAAAGGATTTCTGAATGCATGACTACCAAAAGTCGATTTGAATCAAATACGTAACAAATCCAGGTGCTTCTGTAAATGCTCAAGTATGTTGCGTGGCGCCATTTTTAATGAACAGCAAAACTACATGAATAACAAAGAATTGTTTAAAACAATTCTTAATTCCTCTCTTTAATATCTATTATCCTTTTGAATAGTTTAAATAAATGGATAAATAACGGTATTGCTAAGGAACCCTTCTTCTAAGCCCTTGTAGGCAGAGTTTTGTTGCAACCACAGACACAGAAAAAAGAAGTCATTGTTCTAGGCAGAAAAGGGACTGTGAGGCAGAAGAGGAGGTGGAACACCATGGGTGGCTGCGGATATTGGGGGATTCACCCATGTCTCTCCAGAGAGCAAGTGGACATCAGAAAGGACGATAGAAGCGTAGGGACTGTGCCCGTGCAGCAGACTCCATAGCTGTTGCTGTCTCAGCATCTCTGCAGCAGATATAATGACAATTTAAAAGGAGAGAGACTGTCCCTTTGAGGGAGGGAGGGCAGAAACCCCGGACAACTGCCTTTAATGTGCTCACTCTTGATTTCTCAGAACTTCAGATGAAACTGTCCATAATTTGCTGGAGGGCTCTGTAATTACATGTCAGGAAATGAATCGCTCAGTCTGTCACATTTGCTTCCCAAGGTTGTTTACATTCTGGGTAGCCAATAGACGTACCAGGAGGCTGTCCCATGCCCTGCTTTGATTAACAACACGGGGACATAAGTGCACATGGCTATGTCCCAGGATCAAGTGGCTCCTGGAACACTCTTGAGGAATCTCCTGCTCACAGAGAAACAAATATTTCCAGGAAGGAGGAAGCGTCAGTTCTATGGTCGCCACTTCATCTTCCCTCCAATCATCTTCTCCCTCTTGTTTCAAGGCTGCCCA
The DNA here is from genome assembly GCA_021653895.1 of Mastomys natalensis. Lineage (NCBI taxonomy): Eukaryota > Metazoa > Chordata > Mammalia > Rodentia > Muridae > Mastomys > Mastomys natalensis. The sequence goes on from JAJTUV010002052.1 coordinate 207,713, forward strand.
TGCAAACTTAGCTTCCAGATAAACACGTGTGTGCTCACATATTTCCACTGTGTCCACACTTCCACACAAGGAGCAAGCCCCTAGAGAAGCATATACATAAGTGAATTTACACCCAATCTGCCAAGTGCATACTACTATGCATATATATTCATGTGAACAATCATATACACAAAAGCAGACACACATGCATATATGTTCATACAGTGTGCTTACATATGACTGCATGTGCGTACCTACTACATACCTCTGTGCCTACACACACATACTCCCACAGTATCTCACACACATGCATAACTTTACGGCCACCTATAACATACCCATGTGTGAACAGACTGTCATTGGCAGGAGGACCTTGAAAGAAAGATGTAGCAAAAAACTACTGGATAGCCTGTGGAGCAGGGTTTTTTTTTTCTTCTCAATAACACTGTTCAGAACTTGGTACTTGGCTCTTACATGGGACATCCAAGCAATAGGAAAGAAAACAAAACAGGACATTTCTCGAACGAATAGCTTCAGAAGAAAGCATTTGTGGAAATCACAGTCACATACCCAAGAAGAGATGTGATGCTGAACTTGGCAGGTGTATTTGGGGTGGGGGACTTGGAGTAGAAGAGGGTCATTCCCTTGTCCGCACCCAGGCTTCTGAGAGATACAGGAAGGGAAGCTTGCCACTTTCATCACTCAGAGTCGCCCCAAGGTCGTGTTCCAGAAGGGCATAGAAGGCTGGGGAGGGAGATGCATTATCTCCCTCCTGATCTCTGCCAAGTAGATCCCCTTGGCCTTGATGAATGTGCTATCTTTTAGAGCTTGGAAGAACAGAGAAACAAAGAGAAAAGGGGACCAGGTCATTGTTCAGGATGGCCTCAACTGCCTCCCTACCTCACCCAGCCCTGACCACTGGTATCACCACAGCCAGGTGTCAGTAGGTTCGGAGCCGACTTCCCACAGACAGGAAGGGACTAGACTTCACAGACAGGAGCTCAACACTGTAGTGACTGCTGTATGTCTCAGGCCCAAGTCACAGAGTCACTGAGAAATGTTCATTGCAGACTCCAGCCGTATAAGGCTGGAGTGCAAGGTTAGAACTGGATAGGGGTGTGGCAGAGGCTTGTGCTATCCAGCCTTCAGCTGAGTGATCCACAGGCAAAGCCTGTCATTCTCCACTCTCATGGAAGCAGCCCAGTTTGCATCTCAGACTACAATTCATGGCTCTGTCACAGTAGCTTTTGCACCAAGCACATCGTCCTCCATATCTGAAATTGACACGCTTTCAACACTGGAAATGCATTAAATGAGTCAGAGAATTTGGGACCAGAGAGAACGGAAGACCTACCTCAATGTATAAACTTTACAAATAGAAAGGAACATCTGAGTGCCCTAAACAGGGGCATAGAAAAAAATCAGAGGCAACTTCACCATGTCACTACTAATGAAATGGTGGGATGCCAGCAATCAGGCCAGTATAGGTCAGGAGGGTGACCAGTCAGTCAGTAATGGGCCCTATGAGCAAGCAAGAGGGGCTTGGGTCCCATCTCCAGCACCCATGTAAAAGTCAGGTATGGTGTCACTTGTCTGTGTTCACAGTGCTTGTGGGAATCTCGAGCTCAGTGACTAGCTATCCTAACCAAAGGTAAGGTGGAGGATGGGTGCAAGGTCCTGAACAGAAGACACCCAACATTGATGTCTGGCTTCTAGAAACTTGCACATATTATGAAATTAACTTTGCCAAGTTGACACAACTTAGGAAACTCTGCTGGGCAGAGAGCCTCATCGAGCAAATATCTACTTTGGGTTAATCTGCTGTCATGTCTGTGGGTTGCTGTCTTAATTACGTCAACTGATGTGGAAATACCTAATCCAGTATGGGCAGCATCATTCCCTGGTCAGAAAGTCTTGAATGAAGTAAAGCACAAGCAAGTGAGCATGTGTGCCTTCATTTGCCTTTGCTCTTAATGTAGAAGTGATGTGACTAGCTATCTGAAGCTCTTACATCAATTTCCCCATAATAGACAAGAACATGAAGCTGTAGCTCAGATAAATCACCCTTTTCCCCAAGATGCTTTTTTTTTCCCCAAAGTATTTTTATACAGCAACAGAAAAGAAACTAGAACATGCTCACGAATACACTCACACAAAGATACACACACATGAATACATCCAACACACACACACCCAAACACACACATGCACACACACATAAGTATATGCGTGCATCCACACACATACACACATGCACACACATGAATATGTACATTTACATACATATAAACTCATGCATGTATTCCCACACACACACACATGTGCACACACACACACTCACAACAAATAAGGCTGGTTTTCTGAGCAACCTGGTCTTACCTCACTGTACCCAGACTCCCTGGGTTAGTTTTGGCTTACCCTAAATCATTTTATTTATCATGGGATAGCCTGTTACCTGAGAGTCTGAAATAGGTGACACGCTAAAGTTAATATAACATAACTTGCATTAACATCAGGGGCTGGGGATTTGGGGGGCTCTATTAAGTGAAAGGCTGACCATGAAATCTATAGAAAGCTGGTGCTCCTCAGAACGAGGGTCTGCAATGAGCAGTCTCTGCACTCTCTCACAGAGGACAGAAGGTGAGGCCATGGAGTTGATGCTATTGACATCCCCAGTAAGCTAAGAGCATGGGCAGATGGCAGATGGTCCTTAGAGATGAGGTCAAAGGGATGGAGTCACAAGCCCACTTGGTGCTGCGGCTCAGAAGCCAACATCCTGACATGCCCTACACTTGTTCGAACTCCGAAGCCAATTGTTACTTTGCTCAGTTGTCTAGAACAAATCACGCCTCTGGGTCTGTTAAAGGCCTAAAGGATACACTGTAGATCCTGTGCAGAATGTCAAGCTGGTTAAGAAAGTCTCTGAGGAACAAATTGCCAAAAAGATCTGATTCTTCAAGAACAGAAGAAGTCCCTGGAAGAGTACCACACAAACAAACAAAATACAAAAAAAAAGGAGCATTTAAAACCAAACTGAAGGAGGATAGAGATTTAACTCATGGATAATGCACCTCTTAACATGAGAACATGGCCTCAGATCTCCACCATCCACATGAAGAGCCAAGCATGGAGGTCTGAGCATGCAATCCCAGCACTAAGGAGGCAGAGAGGGGAAGATCTAAGGTGGAGAGAGAGTGATAGAAGAAGACCCCAATGTTGATCTTGGATCTCTAAATGTACTATAAATGGATGCACTCGTGTACACATCTATCCACAGACAGGCAGACAGACAGACAGACACACACACACACACACACACATCTCTCTCTCTCTCTCTTACATTCACACAGTCATAAACACAGTCACACGCTCACACACACTCACACAGAGACTCACATACACTTAAACACATATTCACACACACTCACATTCACAGTCATACACAGTCACACACACACCACACACACACATCACATACAACAGAGACTCATACACACACACTCACATTCACACAGTCATACACACAGTCACATTCACACACTCACATATATACACTCACACACAGAGACTCACACACACACACGCTCACACACAGAGACTCATACACACTCACACACACTTAAACACACATTCACACACACTCTCACAGTTACACAGTCTACACACAGTCACACTCACACACACTTAAATACACATCACATACACTTACACTCACATTTATCAGTCATACACACAGTCACACACACATTCACATACCACACACATCACACATAGGACTCTCTCACACACACATGTTTATATCACACAGTCATACACACATTCACACTCACACACTCACATACACTCACACAGAGACTCGTATTCACTCACACACACACACTTAAACACACATTCACACACACACTTATATCCACACAGTCATATACACAGTCACACATACACACTACACACTCACGCAGAAACTCACACACACACTTACATTCACACACATACTTACATATACTCATGTTCACACAGTCATACACACAGTCACACTCACACACACTCTACCATCCACACACACATACCCACTAACACACTCATACACAAAGAGACTCTCACTACACACTCTCACACTAGCAAATGGATAAAACCAAAGTAAACCACAGAAGAGTGCTTCAAGCGATATTGACTATGTAAAAATGAAATTAACTCTTGATAGCCAGGAATTCCAAGTTGATTCAGGATTTGGTGGCTTTCTGTCAGATAAAATTGTCATTTGATGAGTAAATCAGAAAATAAGCAATAGTCACACCTTAGTGGTAACCCATAAATGAAGCAGACATTTGGGGAGGTTTTAGTGAAGTGTCCCTTTCTTTTCCTCATTTAAGTCTATGTTCATCGGCTCTCTCCAATGCTGTCATCCCCTTCGTGGCTCACAATCAGATTTGATTGGCACTCTGGTGGTACTGGGAGGGGCTGCTAAGAGCTGATTAGGTCATTAAGGAGGATTAGCACCCTTCTCTGGGGACTGGATTATCTGCTCCAAGTGCTGCTGGTTGTTGTGCAGCAGGGTGCCCAGGGCCTCTTGCTTTTCATCTCCCATGTGTGCTTCCTGGCTGGCACCTCTCCACCACAGAAAGAGTCTGCACATGGTCTCTACTGAATACAGAAGCCCAACTGTGGACTTCTCCAGAGCCATGAGCCAAAACAAACTTCTTTTATTTATAAGTGAATATGCCAACAGTATTCTGTTACAGCAACAGCAACACACTGAGATACCATCTTGCCAACTGATAGCAGACTGACCTATGAACTTAATTTAAAAGTGGCCACTAAGCGTATATGGAAAATCTGATTTTTGTTTCTATGCACAGATTAGTGCCCAGTTTTTTGTTTCTGTCTTCCTGCCAGTTTATCTGTCTCTCTTCTCTTCTGTGGATTGAGCCTAGGGTATTTATACATTCTAGGTAAGTGATCTACTACTGAACTTCATGTATTTCACTTTAATTTTGAAACAAGGTCTTGCTAACATTCCCAAACTGCTTTTGTGGCTTTGGACTCACTCTGTAGCCTAACCAGGCCTTAAATTCCCCATCTCCTGACTCAGCCATCACAGTGGCCTGCCTGCAGATGCGTGTTGTTGATTTTGTTGTTGTTGCTGCTGCTGCTATTGCTTTGTTTGTTTTCTTTTCCCCAACCCACCCTCAGGTCAAGGCTCAAAGTTTAATTTTCAGCCCTTTGTATATATAGGGGAAACCCAGGGAACCCATCCTTTATTTCAGCTGGATTATGTCACAAGGCAAGCTCATCTGGCAGTCTGTTCTTCTAAGTTCCTGTAGGAAGCTGTACATGCAGCCAGGGTGATGACTCCACCTGGATCGTTCAGGTCCTTTGGCAAACAAGGTCTTCTGGCCTGCTCAAGACTGGGGGAAGGCACAATTCCTCCTTTTTAGTTTGCAGTACCAGTAGCTTGATGGGGGCACAAGATTTACGTGTTTTCCATCATCCGATCTAGAGTAGAGTAATCAGGCAACTGTGTCTGGCTTCAGACAGTGTCTATATTGCTCCTTCCTATCCATCAAAGAGGACAAAACATTGATGTTTGCCTCTGTCTTAAGTAGATAGAAGCTCAAGAACACTCTTACTGTCTCTGACTACTGCCCTTCTATAGCACACTCATTCCCATACAGATCAAAGCCAGATATGAATACAGAAGCCCAACTGTGGACTTCTCCAGAGCCATGAGCCAAAACAAACTTCTTTTATTTATAAGTGAATATGCCAACAGTATTCTGTTACAGCAACAGCAAACACACTGAGATACCATCTTGCCAACTGATACAGACTGACCTATGAACTTAATTTAAAAGTGGCCACTTGTCACTCTCTAAATCAATACATGATAAGGTTACCAATGACCACACGCCTGACCTTGACCCATGAACCAGCCTGGCTTCTAAGTCCACATTCCATATATACAGAAACCAATTCGTAGAAAACTGGTGGCTGGTTGTGGCCTACAAGCCTAAGACCAAAGGACATATGAGCATACACTCAATGCACTTCTTCATAGTGGTGGATAACTGCCATGGTGAATAGCTGCGCTTGCTGAGAGCCATCCTGTGTGAAGGCAACCAATCTGTTTAAGATGCGTTGTTTGTTTTCTTGAGACTATGTAGACTAGGGTGGCCTTGAACTCAAAGAGATCCTCCTGCCTCTGTCTCCTAAGTACTAGGATTAAAAGTAGACACCATATCCATCTTAGATGCATTCTCAATTAACCTTGCAATAGAACTCTGTTTCATCGACTTTGTACTGGAATTTTACTAAACATTCACCTCCTCAATAGGGTCCTGGTAATTAAAATTTTCTGGATTCAACCCACAGGAAGACATTGGGCAGCCACCGTATATGACTGATGGCGATCTGTGCTGGGTTTCCAGCTGCTGTCTTCACTGTTGACTTTTGTGGTGCACAGGACACCAACATCCTTAAACTTAGATGACTGACCGTGTCTTTTTAGATTATGATTTTTCACCTCTGACTTCCCAGCAATTCCCAGCCTGGTGGAATAATGCATACTTGCTATCCTAACACTGAGGATAAATGGATAAGGCAGACAGATTTAAGTTGGAGACAGCATGTGCTCATAGGGAGACACTGTCTCCACTGCTTTTTCAAAATGATTCCTAAAGTTTTGGTTATTTTTGTTTTGATTTTATTTGTTTGTTGTTTTAGGGGGGTTGTTGGTTTTTTTTTAGTTGAGTTGAGGAACATTCTAAAGTCCACTTCACCAATTTATGCACATGAGCAGGACCCTTGGTGGTTAAACCTTAGCCCTTGTAGAAGTGGCTCCAGCTCTTGTCACTCTCTAAATCAATACATGATAAGGTTATCAATGACCACACGCCTGACCTTGACCCATGAACCAGCCTGGCTTCTAAGTCCACATTCCATATATACAGAAACCAATTCGTAGAAAACTGGTGGCTGGTTGTGGCCTACAAGCCTAAGAAACATCTTCAGGGCTGGGAAAAAGAGTTTGAAGACCTGGGCATACTCCTCCCTGGGCCTTGGTGTCAGGCCATATGCAAACACAAGGCTCAAGAGCAGGTTGTGTCCTGTAGCTCATCCATACTGGCAGATGCCCTGGTGATTCATAAAAGAACATACAGCACAGCCCTACCTCAATGTCTCTCAAGACAGGTGCAAACTTTTCTTACTCAAAATCAGAGTGCTCACTTGCAATGCTCTCTACCTGACAGAAAAACCCATGAGTGTCACATGCTCTTCACCCAGGGGAGGCCAGTCAAATGTTCAGGCCCTGCATTCTATACAATGCTTCCAGGATTTGCCACTGCTTCTGCGCTTCTGTGTACTGTAACTGTAGACAGGACAGTCTCCATTTGCAGAAGAAGATGTTCCAGATAAATGTACTTCATCTCCCAGCATCTTTTTTCAGGTGCTAAGACCTTAGGACAGTTTGCTGAGTTGTGTGACACAAGAGGATGATGGGAGAGCAAGTCTGGCTAAGCATCGCCCAGATGATGGGGTGACACACTGGATGAGGAGGAAAGCTGTTGCCATTTCAGGAGCAGGCAAGGACTTCTGGAAAGGCAGGATAGCTGCAGGGGCATGGCAGGCAGTGTCCTTGTTGTGTTCCAAAGCTGCAAGGTTGCCAGTTGCCACAGTTCAAGTGGCCCTGGTCTGAAAATGATGCAGTATTAGATGCAAAGGAGTGAGAAATGTTGTTGGAATGGCCCTGGCCATTCATTGATGGTTCTCAAAGAAAATGAGCCTCAGATAGTTCCAGCAAGGCGGGGCACTGGGCCCTATCCTTCTAAATGTTTCTAACTGCCAGTGCAGAGGCCACATTCCTCCCTTACTCCGTGGATTCTTCCCAGTTATATAAGGCTAAGGTCACTTTGCCTTGAGGTACACTGTTCCACCCAAGGGAACAGAGGAATGGTGGTGGTCCTGGCCCAGAAATTCACCCTCGACTTAAACCATGACCCATGACCTATCATGTAACCTCTGAAAACTGGACTCAAGCAAGCAACAAGTCAGATAGATTGGAAGAAAGCAGTAAGAGTAAGAACTCTAGGGTTTTGCTGATGGTGTCAAGATCCTTCTCATTTGCTTTGCTAGTTCTTATAAATGAAGAAAGACAAAGGGTATAGGGCAAAAAGATGCAGACAGCCATCTCCAGGAAGGAGGCTGAAGTGACCTGTGACCACCTGCCAGGTGAAGCTGACAAGGAGAGAGTCCCAAGCTCCCCTCTGCCTGAGCTTGAGTCTCACTGTGTATATTCAGCACTTGCTGCAGGCTTTGAGGAGAAGCCTCAGCTTCAGCCTTCATACTCAACCCTCCTGTACATGTCAAACCATGGGGTTCTTTTGAGCTGACTCATAAATAAATTCTCGTGCTAAGAAGGAGTCCAGTATTCCTGTCTTTCGTGTTCCTGAGAAAGCTATTTTTTTGTGCAGTCAAACTGGCCTTGGACTTCTGGTGGCAAGTTCCAGCAATCTGGCTTTGGTAAACTCCTTTGCTGATAACTTGGTGAGCTCCTCAACCTTTCATTCACCTGAATTTCCATCCTAGTTGAGATCTGTTAGGGACATTAGGAACTCAGGGTCTGGGGCAAGCTTCAGGGACCAGTAGCCTGTGTCATGCTGAGCCGTGATGGCACCCAGCTGAGCAGACTGCAGAAACAGCACAATAGCCCCTTCAGCTGGACATCTAGGCAGCTGGCCAACAGCTTACATGGGGATTTGCTCCACGCTCACACAGGCGTCCTGGGATCGAGGAGACAGAGTATGGAAGAACGACAGGACCGTGATGGATTAGAGGCCATAAGTCTCGTTTCAGCCATGCCATGAAAACATCGTGCTTTAGGGTTGTAATAACCAGAGGAGGCCGAGGAGAGGGAATGACACGTAGGATCTCATAGAATTGCTGCATGTACCAAGAATGAGGAGGGACCTGCAGAGAAAGGGCCGAAGCTCTTCTCTATGAAACAGAGAGAGGGTTGTTGGAGCATGGGCTATGAGCCCTGTCTGTCACAGATGAACCAAAGAGATGTAGTGGGCAGAAGAAGGCTTCCTCTGCTTTACTATGTGAAGGTTTCCATTCTCTCGTGCCCTTTTCATGGTGGTTTGATTTTTTGGGTACATGTACCCTGTACACAGGGCCAATATGCTATAGAAAGTTATGAGCCAGGTATCATGGCTCTCTGGAAAACTAGAGCGATTGACAAGTGCTGAAAATAAAGAGACTCACAGGACACGTGAGCTGCCCTCCTGTACTTCTGCTTAGTGAAAAGCATCTGCCTGGCCACGGGTGACGCTGAGAATGGCTACTGTGGTTGGCACTGTGGGGGGCTGGGGGGTGGGTAAAAGGAGGACCTAGTAGAGAGGATGACACTGGTCTGGAGAGCTAGGAAGATGAGCCTGAGAGAGGAAAGATGAGCAAATTCTAACAAGGTGGAGATGGCAAACACACTGGTGGTTTTGTAGACTTCATTGGTGCATTTTTTTTTTGTCTTATTATTTTGATTTCTGTTTTCATGGAATATTTGTTTTTTTCTTGTTTCTGGCATTTTACTGTTTGTTTGGGGTTTGTTTGTTTGTTTGTTTGTTTGTTTTTGAAAAAGAATATGAAGTTGGACGGGTAGGATGTGGGAAGAATTAGGGCAGGGGCAAACACATCAAAATATATTATATGATTTTCTTCCAATCAAGAAACAATAAAAAGATGTACATGAGCATAAATTTAAAAAATATGGGTAAACATGGAGGGTGTGGTTCTGAGGAGAATCACCACCACGTGCAGGGACCATCTACTAGCAGAGAAGTAGAGCCAGGTATGGAGGGACTAGTGAGCCCTGGCACTGGCCCTGTGTGGAGAATTCTCTGAACTGTAGGAACTTCCACAAACACACTTGGGCTGAGTCAGAAGGCCGGCCATCACTCAAGGGAGGGATGGAGTGGCTTGAAGAATGCAACTGAGCGATGGTGAGAAGAAAGGTCCACAGGCACCAGAATGGCTCTGTACAGCATGGGGACCATGGGGCAGACGGAAGGGACAAGATCCACAGGCATGAGCATGGCCCTGTACAGCATAGGGATGACGAGGCAGTGGGAAGCATCATGCTGCTGCCAGTCACCAAGCCAAGATATGACAGCTTCAGACTTGGTGAGAGAAGGTGGGCGACATGTGTTCCTGGGACATACATTTTGGGCCTTTGGGGCTAATTCTGTGAGTATCTGCTGGTACACGAACAGACAACTCTAGATCCAAAAAGAGCGACCTCTGCCAAGTACTGCCTTTGTCGTTCAGGCTACAAAGCTTTACTTCTTGTAGACACATTTGGCAGCCACTGTACAAAACCACCACAAACTAAACAGAACCTCCTTCCACTGTTTACCTCTGGAGGTCAAAGATAAAACCAAACTATTTATAGGTGCCAGCATGCTTTGCCCTGCGGCCCCATCCTCTGTTCTCTGGTTACCCCACTCCTCCTAGTGTGTCACCTTTGCTGGGTCAAATTCTCCTAACCTCCCACGTAAGGATCAAAGCAGTGATTTCTAGGGCCCATTCCCATAGCAACCCAGAGAAGCCAGCCCAGCTCAGCCCCATCTGTAGGTCACAGCCATATTCATACTGGCAGCTAGTCTGGAATGACACTGGCCTAATGAGACATTAGGAGTCCTGGTTACACCTTGTGTTGTGATTAAGGACATGAGGGTCTCAGGGTTGTGAGTGACTTAGGAGCCATAAAACAGATCCAAAGGCATGCATAGCCTATGATTGCTAAAATTCCCAGGCCAGAGATGGCTTCAGGTTGGGGCAGAACCTGGGTTCAGCGAGTTAGTGGTAGACCTGTTCAGGTTTCATTCTTTCTGACTGGGTGGATAACCACTGTACACCTCTGCTGCAGCAATCCCCTCCACTGGAAGGAGGCCTCCTTTGGGTCCCAGAGAGACAATTTGCTTCTTTGAATCAATAGAAGTCTGGGAAGGAGGAACACACCTGGGTTCCATAACCTCTAATCACTTCAAAGAGTTAGGATTAGCCCATTCTGTGAGGAGGGAGTAGTCCACACACCGGAGCAGACTCTATTGACAGAAGAAAAGGGAAATGTCCACAAGGTCTGTCTCTTTCCTCATGACTGTCTACAGAAGGGACATCACAAGTGGTAAAAGACTCTATGTAACGATCCTGGAGCCACAGGAGACTTTGTCTTCTGAGAGAACTGCATCTTAGCCTGCTGGTTCTGCAGGTGAGGGACAGGTGAAGTGAGATCCTGCGCCTCTTAAGACCAGACTCTGACAATGGGCCTGTCTATCCAGATCCTGGTCTCATTGTAGACATCAGCAATCAAACATGACTAAGGTGAAGAGATACACTGTCACATAGAATCAAGGCTTCATTGCTAGCAGATTTCCCTGATGACTGAGACATTTGCATAGAAAAATTTGACTTATACCATAAAGAGCCTTGATCTGTCCTGGGTAGTAATCCTGTGACCATGAATATTATCCAGTAGAGTGTCAGCTGGGTGCCACAACTGTCCTTAGAGGAACATGCATAAGACTAACACCGAGACTTGGATTGGATTCTAAGACAAGCAGCCAGAGATGGGCACAGGGCACAGCTGAGTGATAGGGCCCTGGGATATTTTATGCCAGGAGAGGTGTGGTTGTTTGAATAAGAACAACCTCATAGGCTCATATATTTAAATGCTCTGTCATCAGAGAGTGACACCACTTGAGAAGGATTAGGAGATGTGGCCTTGGAGGAGTTGGTTCACTGTGATTGTGGCCTTTGAGGTTTCAAAAGCCCAGCCCAGGCCCAGATGCTCTGTCCTCCTTCTGCCTGAAGATCCTGACGTAGAACTCTCAGCTCCTTCTCCAGCATTATGTCTGCCTGAATGAGGCCATGCTCTCCACCACGGTGATAATGGACTAAATCTCTAAACCTGTAAGCCAGCCACAATTAAATGTTTCCTTTACAAGAGTTGCTGTGGTCATGATCATTTCACAGAAATAGAACAGTGATCAAGACAAGAGGTGAGAGTCAGCAGAGAATCACATCTTAAGGATGGGCCCTGCCATGCTCTCCTCCTTGGTCTTTGTAGCTTCAGCCCAGTGGTCTGCAGTGGCTCAGGAGATTCACCATGTGCTCCTTGCCCTACAAATTCAGGACTTCTCAGCCCTGACCTCTGACTCCCTTGAGCTATCAGGAAGATGCTCAGCATCTGACCAGGGTATCCACGGAATTCTCATCCTAAGGACCTTGCTTTAAACTGCAACATGCTCTTAAAACAATCAGGTGACAACTGTGCCTCTTTTACTCTCAGGAAGGTACAAGATTAATCAAATTCATGTTATTTTGTTATAGTTATTTTTCCTGTTTTTTTTTTTTTTTTAAATTATTATCACAATGTAACATTAGTGTGTATGCCGGTGTGTTTGAGATGAAATCATCCTCACAGGAGACAGAAAACACTACACCAAGATGTTTCTGAAAGGACAGCACAGAGACCCCATATGCTATTTACAACAAATAAGAAGGAGACTCTTGAAACAGCTATTTATTGAATGACGCTAAATGTAAACCACAATATCAAATTAGGGTGAAATTGCAGTTGGTAGGATTGGAAAGACAAAAGGTTTGCTATCAAAGCCATAATTACTTAAAACTTGATTCCACCACAAATCCATGACTCTTATGCAGACGCAGCTTTCCGTGGGTCTCACCCCTCCTGTGGAGTCTGGCCAGCGCCATTTAGAGTTCTTTGTCTGGAGGATGACAATCCATCCTCATCAAAATCACACTCACAAAACCGAGACAATTAAACATCTCTCTGTACAAGTGTCTCAGAATGTCACGTACACACTCCTACGATGGCCTGTCCTCTATGACCAAAGAGAGCAACCCGTGTGAACCAGAGGAAGGGGACAGAATTGTTAAGCAACCCTTTGCATTTTAAGCAACACTTAATTAGAAACACACTTTAACCACCAAAATGATAAAAATCCGAGAGATTAAAATTTGAGTGTCAATTATCATAAAATTCATCATTGTAATTCTTATTAAAACTCACTGTTTAGATAGGTAATGATTTTATAATATGCCAATTTGCATAAGGAGCCTTGAGATGGCTTATTATTTCGATTCCACACAATTACAATGCCAGCCCCATACATCAGAGCTCTCAGCAATGTAAAACCATGGCGCTAATTAATAAGCCATTTACTGACTGCAGCTAGTTACCGCGGTCCTGCAGCTGACCTCGAGAAGACGAGCCATCTCTGAAGTGCCTGTGTGTAACTACAAACATAATGGCGTGCCAGGAGGGAATCATTAAAAATAATTTACACAAGCCTTCATTTACAAGATCTTTTGATAGCACGCTTCCCCGGTGTTTAGATCCGCAGTGCAACCCCGACCATTTGGGAAGGGCCAAGCGGGGGAGTGAAGGAGGGTACCTAAGTGGTTAATTAAGAGCCATTCGGACGCCACAAGAGTCCCCTGAAAAATCCCTCTGATGTCTGCTGTGTCAAATGTCTCTCACAGGAAAAGCCACCAGGGGCAGCAGCCATCGAGGGCTAATTACTGGGGACAGGAGCAGCTGAGAATGGTCGTCATGGGGCTCCTGCCCAGAGCACCCAAAGCTCAGAATTGAGCACAGCAATCTTTTGTGTGGCTGGACTGGCAGGTGAGCCGTGAAGGGGGCTTGGAAAGGGCAGGTACCTGGACCAGTGACTGGGAGTGCTTCCGTACATCCATCCCCGCCCAGCCCAAGAAGCCTGTGGTTGTGCACACGCCCGCCACGAGCACAGTAGCACCCAGAAAGCAATCTAAAGAGCACAGACTTCCTCAGTCTGTCCTTTCTTAAAGGAAATCAAGAGACCCCAGTAACAAGCATTTTTAAAGCCTCCTATCTCAGCATGGATAAACAGCAAGTGCTCAAGTATTTCACTGGGTGGGGGAGGAGGGGTTATAGGGATCATTAGCATAGAAAACATTTCTACTAAGAGGCTTCTGTGACTTAAAATTTGAGGAAGCAGGAATATTAGCAGAATTCACAGATCGTTGAGAAAAAGTTTTAAGAGCAGAAGACAGGGACGAAAGATGACGTGGCTAAAGAAGTCTAAAGTGATCTGCCTTCGAAAAACAGACCAATCTAAAGCTCATATTAAAAAGATGGCATTGGGGTGAGAATGGATGCCCTGAGCCTTGAGAATAAGCAGACGATGGTGAGCAGGAACCAGGACATAGACAAGTTCACCATGTAAGCACCAAACATCCTCACCCTTGTTTTAACATATCTCAAAGCACCTGTCCCACATTTGGTTCAAGAAATCACATAATAATAATAATAATAATAATAATAATATAATAATTTTTCCTCTGATTTGAGGTAAATACTCGAAATGGTGCCGGCTCAAAAGGTTAATAGACAGACAAGGGTTTGGTGGCAAGGCTGTGGGCAATCTTCCTCAGCACTGGGGGTCTTAGCCACGCATTCAAAAGCAACATATTTGTCACAACCAAGGAAACCCAGGTCTCTTGAGCCTTTTATGGTAAGGAAATAAAAGACATGTTGTTCCCGTCTTTAAATAAATGGGTGTGAGTTTCCCATGCTGAACTCAAAGGCCTGGCTGCCCTGAATACGCGAGAGGTTTATGCATGTCGTGAACTGCTGAGAAGGCTGTGCGGGGATGAGTTCAGACACTTAACTGCAGAACTTTTATTGTAATCCCAGTCTTTTAACACTGGCTTTTGCCATGGAGAAGAGCTTCGAACATAAAGCATCCTTTGAAGTCCAGACAGTAGCAAGACAAAAGGCGAGGAGACAAAAATCAGCCTGAGGATGGGTGCGAGCAGTGCCTCACCCCTTCGGGGAGCGTCTGCGTGCCCCTCCCTCCCGCAAGGCCTGCTGGGAATGATAGGAACGGGTTTGGTTTATCAGCTTGTGTATGGATGATTGGAGGGTACTATATGTCTGCCTGAAGCAAGGCAAGAGCCCACCTGGCTTTGTGAAATCAGGTACAGCTAATGCCGAGGAGATGCCACGCATCCCAAGATGCTCTTGGTTGAGTGCCGTCTCCCAACTCACAGGAAACCAAACTGCATGGGCAGCCATGAGCATAGCGTTTGTGACACGCTCTAATTGACACCAGTCTCTTCTGGCATCTCCTCGGTAGAGAAAGGTGGGTCCCTGGTGGGCACACAGCAAACTTCTTGATGCAAGAAAAACCGGTAGAAGTCACTTCACACACCTGACTGGCTTGCGGCACCCACAAACAGAAGCAAATAGCGTGCTGATTAAGAGTAATGCAAACGAAAACTGGGAACGTAGATATTGGAAACCGTGTCAGCTCATATGAATAATTTTAATTAAGATGATTCCCAAACCAGTGGGACCCTTAAGCCATGTGTCCTTGGAGAAAAAGACGTTCACACTTTTAAAAATTACATAATGTTTGCTTCAAAAAAAAAAAAAAAAAACACCAAATAAAATATTCAACACATTAAAGATTTCGCTACAATCCTACCTTCCTGCTCTTTCACATTTGTGGTTAAAATTTTATTTTCAAGCTGTTTGAGAAGCAGTATCAAAGGCTCTTGCAGGTCATATGGCTAGCAGCACCAGGCGAAGGTCTTCATGTCTGTAACCCTTATGCACTGAACCCCTTTTTGGGCATTTTTAATTATACAGAAAAACACATTATTTAATGTGTAACGTCACAGTCTGTGGAAGCCCAGGCAAAATGAAAGTGATGATTCTCTTAATTCACTGAGGACCTTACAGTTGGGAAAGGTCAGTTTGCTAACGGTCAGTGTATTTTGAACAATTATTACTCATTACATCCTCAAGCATAAAAGCAAAATGAAAAAGACCTGACACAGAGACACACAGATCTGCATTTTTATGGCCCAGAAGGGAAATCCACATGGATGTGCAATGCTCACATACAAATAGATAAATAAGTAGATAAATAATTTCTTCCTCAATTTTCAAAACTCCATGGAACCACTTAGTCAAATTTTCTCATCATAAAATGACAATGGAGATGTGTGTGTGTGTGTGTGTGTGTGGCGTGTGCGTGTGTGTCCCGTGAAGCATTAAGTGTAATATATAGCTATTCAAAGTCCTGTGGCTGGGTTAAAAAGCAAGAGTTCCTAAGAAAGTAGACACACCTAGGACTCTCATCTCAGCAGGCTGCCTTCTTGAGGGAGGTTGGGGCAGAGGACAGCAGCATATCAAACTCTGCAAGAACAGGTGCTTAGGTGAGGGAGAGCCCTTGGCTCCCAGACCGCTCAACTCTAATCTGACCCTTCTGTGCGCTCCGGGTGCCTAGGACCACCTAAATAGTCTTAAGACTGAGGGATCCGCCGTCCTCCAAGGGTGCAGACAGGCTTCAAAAAGTTGCAATTAAATGGGAGCTATGGAGATTACAGGGTGACATTAACCATCATTAAGAGATTTCAGTGTGAATGAGCCCGGCAAGCCTTCCCACGTCTGGCTGAAAAGGCCCCTCAGACCAAAGTTTAGAGATAATTTCATAAATACCTGCACTTGTTGGGGGAATTTGTCTGACAGACAGACCGCATGTATCACCTTTACAAAGACACCAGCATGGCTACATTTCAGCACTCCCTTCGCTTTCCAAACAGCACGCACTGGCATGTCACACAAAACCACACCACTCATCTGGAGAAGGAGGCAACGCCTGTCTGAGTCTCTTTAAAGAAATTAGCTCGGTTTTCTTAATATAATGACCAGAGCCTCCGAACTTGAGGGCCCTGTTCTCTATGCTGCGTGGGAGCTTTTGATCCTTTGTTTTCAGTTTAAACCTCGCGATATTGGCAAGTGCAGGGAAAGAAAGCCTCCTCCGGAGAAGGAGAGGAGCCTCTTGTGGCTCGGCAGAGGGCACTGTGTGAAGCCTCTGCAACACAGTCCGCTGGCTGCCGATGGCATAAGGCTCAGCAGACACAGGGACCAGAAGTTTAGCCCTAGTGTGGCACCCTTAAGCATCAGTAGCTGCATTGCCACCAGGGCCAGACAGTGGTTTCTTTCACTCCAGAACCATTAACTACCATGACAGAAAACAAAACAAAACAAACAAACAACACACACACACACACACACACAAAAAAAATACCTTGAAGATTGTACCTGTCTTCCAAACACGTTGAGTAGTCGTCAATCATCAAGAAGGTTTTTTTGGGCCAGGAAGACAGTTGGTTGTGCCTGCCACAATGCCTTGCTTTAAGTCACTTCAAATTTCTCCACTGTATTCTTTGAGAGAAAAAAAACAAACAAACATGGAGTTGCGCATCCTAAGTATTTAAAAGTTGGCAAAATGGAAAATTCAACTCAGATTACAAGGCAGCTTCATAAACAAGGCTTTTGAACAATGTTGCCTGTCTGTGGCCCACTCAGCCTACGATAAGAGAGACGCAGACGAGGTTCAGTCGTTGAGCCTGACCCACTGAATTCTTGCTGTTTTTATGAACGAGGCCAGGGCTAAGCTAGCTTAATTGGTCTAGCTCCAGGGGCATTTTCAGTTTATTTCACCTTTAATAATTAGTATTCAATTTGTGCACTCTTAATGAGATGAAAATTAAAGTTTCCACGTTTAATTCTGTGTTTTCATGCTTGCCACGCTTCAGGAGTTTTCGTGAATAAACACTGGTATCAATGGTCCGCCAGAAAGGGCTGCCGTAAAAAGGCCATGGAATTGTTTACAGAGCTCTTTGCTGTTTGGAAATAGGAGAATAGGTAGCTCAGTGGGGGGAAGGGCCCTCTCTCTGGCCAGAACAAGCCTAGGATGGTCTTTTGGATGGTCTAAATAATTTCTCTTCCAGGAGATTTTCCCGTCTCATTGGAACTATTTTCAGTTCATTAATAATCTGGCTTTTGCTAAATAAAGAAAGCTCTCGCCCAGAATCAGCGCCACCACTCTGCAAAACAATCACTATTTCCTGGAAGGGAGTAGCTTGGCGTTGTTGGGTCCTCGCTAAATAGAGATACTTTGGTTTGAAATTTGTCATGCTGTGATCCAGACAGAATCGTGTTTCCCAAGTGCCCACACTTCAGTTAAAAAGAAAAGAATTATTATTACATTACTGAATCCAGTAACTTCACAACCATCTTCTCCATTGTAAAGTAGACATAAAGTGCTGACCAGAGAGAGGGAACCACTATCTGCCTCCTGGCCTGGGAAGGAAAGGTGGGTCTCCTCACTGTCCTGCAGGGCTTTAAAATTGCAGGGGGATGGAGCCTCCAGCAAGAGAGAGAAGTTAGGCCAAGCATGGGGCTGAGGGTAATTTTTAATGAACAGAAAATGTGCTGTATTTTTAGGAAGGCAGGTCTTGCCCTGGGGCTCTGAGGAGCTGTCCAGGAATATTTCCGTACACCATGTTTGCAGTGGCAATTTCTCTCCAAGCTGGTTCCCAGCGTGTGGAAACGGTAAAGGGCCCACATTCAGTTACCTTTTGATTCGTGTCTGATTCCCTGGCTGTGCCCAAGATGCTAAAAACAGCACTTCTACATCCCTACTCCAGGTCAAAGGAAGGGAAGATGCTGGCTGAAAGGAAAGATTTCTTCCTCTGCAGGTTGCCTTGTGCATGATGCTACAGCAAAGCATACTAGCTACAGGGTTAGGTCAGCTTGAACAGAAGAACGTGGAGATCCTATGCCATGTGCCAGCTTGTTTAGGACCGTTTTCCCCTTGGAGCTAAGAAAAGCACATGAGGTGTCCCCTCATTCTGCCAAGAGGATTGAGTTTTCAGACTAGGGTAGAGAGTTGGTTAAAATAATGATACAAGTTTGCTATTCTGGTTGTTTTGAGTCCTTGTATCAGATTTCAAAGGTGTCGAGTGTCTAACTGGGTATCGCAGTGTGGCAAAGAATTTTGATTCTTCATGATGAGATCTGCTTCTCTAGTCTGTGTGTCAAACAGTCCAGGCATTACCAGCAGCTGGGTTCCAGGAAGCCAAAGTGAGGTGGTTGTCCATCCACAGAAGTAGGCTTTCCACAGGTCATTGTCCATCCAATTGTATCTGCACTTCTTCCTCCTATTTGGATACCTTAGAGGCTACTGTGTTTTGTTTGAAGGATTATGATACAATTTTTTTAAATTAATTTCTTAACTATCATTAAACAGCCATGCAAGAGCCCATCATACTGGTCCAACTTGTAGGAGGAATACATGCACAAAGAGTTGTGCTCCTTCCATTTGAAGAGCAAAGACTGGGTTGAGCATGTCCATACCCTGAAGCCTGCAGGAACACAAGGTGAGCATGACAATGCTGAAGGTCGTTGCTTCAGGGTCTAATATTATTTTTCTTCTTTCTGATTTTCCTTATTTATTGTCTTCTACAAAAATAAAATAGTATCTTCTCTATAAGGAGAAAATAAGGCAATAAATACTATTTTTTAGAGTAGTGTGCCTATGGCTGGGGGTAGCAGCAGTGTCAGGAAGCACTCCTGTGGGACTGATCAGATGAAGGAGGGTGTTCTGAGGCAGAAGGGTTGTGATAGGACTAGACACAGGCAATGGGTCATCCAGGTCACTTACTTAGGTATAGGAAGGAGCCTTGACTTCTACAGATATTGTGGGAGAACCCGTGGTTTTTAGATGAAAGGCAATACGAACCACAGAAGATCATAAAGTAGGCAGAGAGGGGAAACGGATGTCCAGAATAGCATGGGGCCTCCACTGTCTCAGAGTCTATTGGGGACATTTCCATCTTCCAATCTGACACTCAGATTTCCCTTCAGTAACTGAGACCTATAAGCAATAATGCTCACAGAGTTTAAAATCAAATCATTTAACTTAAAAAGCCAAATTAAAGTAGCATAGATTATCTGAACGAATTCTCTTACATTTGAACATGTTTGTAATATAATACACATTGAATTGACAAACTGCTCCCTTCTATCAATTGTATTCACTCTTTCACCCTTAATCATATTCTTTCTCCTCTCCTCACCTCCTCATGCTCCCTGTTTGCTTTCACTCCAAAGAAAGAGCAAGGTCCCCAAAGTAGAGTTACCATGTTTTATGTTGTCAAGAACACGATGAGGTCTTAATAAACACAGTCCAGCACTTGCAAACTAACATGATTTCCCTATACCAAATGGGTCCATATGCATGCAGGTCAGAAAGTCAGATTAGAAACACATAGAGGACACTTGAAGAGAGATGTGTGCCTGCTTCCAAAGCCAACCACAAGTGCTCTGTGATGGCGGTGCAGGTTTAAAACAGGAGGGGGATCGCAGGAATTCCTCACATCTGTGCAAGCGTGTGTAGCACAGGGACAGAAAATGCATCTTCAGCGAGAAGTTAGCAACTCCTCGTGCTTGGGAACATTTGGGGCCATCAAATATTAAGCTATTTCTCATTCTGAAGGTGCTTAGGGCACCTCACCTCCACATATTCCAGGGAACACAGGCTTTCGTTGATTTCCAGGAAAAAGAAAGAGGCTTCCCAGATGTGTGTAGAAGTCTCCCTTAGGATCAGTGCTGGCACAGAACTCTTAAAAAGTCAGTAGCCTGATTTGCCAGGGTGTACCTGCTTAAGTTGGTCATCATCGGTGGCTTTCCTCGGCCTTGCCACCTACATCCCTTTTAACCCAGCCAAGAGTTTCCTAATCCCTTGTATTTCTAGGTGTTCTTAGAGGGAAGTCAGCTCTTTATCCAAGCCTTATGTAGCTTTAAGATGCAATGCATAATGCATGTTGAAATGCATGAGTTGCAACTTTACAAAAAAAAAAAAAAATTACCCCCAACGATTTCCAGCGTGCTTAAATACTGTTACTTAATCACAAGAGACTGTCTATATTTTTCTGTAATCTCACTTAAATCATATAATGAATGCAATAATGAAAATTAAAATCCCTGTACGCACGGCTGAGCACCTCCTAATCTACATGTGATCGAAGGCAATATTTCCTAGGAATCTGCTCTCTCCCATGAAGAGACTTATTGGAGCACTCAAGACTAAATGTCTAGTAGGACCAAATATCATGTCAGACACTTCTCTTGTTAGAACAGGACTGTTCAGCCCCTCCTTTCATTCTGGAGACTACAGGAGTAGTAATAATTCTTATCATGGTCTCTATCTTGTTAACTGCATGAGAAATATTTCCTTTCCCACACAGGAAATCCTCGGGATCGAGATACGTAAAAGAGGATAGCTTTAAATTTTTCTGGCAAAGAAAACCACATTCAGAACAAACGGAGACAGAGCTAAATACCCAGTTGTCTTGTGGGCAGCTGTCTTCCCTTCCTAGCAGGATCCTCGGTTGCACTGTTTCAGCCGTATTCATCCTGGAAAGTCAATTTGCAAGCACCAAAAGAAAATAAAGCTTAGAAGGGATCTAAGGCCTGAATGGAGCCTGTCATCCAAGCCCTATGCTCAGCCCGTGGGTTGGCCTCGGTGTTAGTCCGTTGGTTTACTCAGCCTTAATTGAGCAGCTGATATGCCTTGTGCTCCAGCTCTTTGCAGGTGGTAGCAGGAGATGCTGATATCTCAGGGAAGCAATCCACATCTAGAAAGCATGAGGCACACTGGCCATGCTTACACGGGATAATGAGCCTAATTTAGTGACTGTGATGATACTGGGATTGCGGGAGTGGGGTGGGGGGGGACTCTTCTTCCTTCCTCATAGACAAGCAAAAGTGGGGAGTCAGTAGTGAGTTTATATGGTATGACAATGTCAAGAATCGCCTCAAGTTATACAGCTATTAAAATCAAATTCTCTTAGCTCTTATTGCCTTTCCATCTCTTAGACACACCTAACAAATCCTTCAAAATAGTGTCTCTCTTTCTTCCATCTTCAAATATGGAGAATTTTTTTTTCCCCCCTGTGATCAGGCCTGATTCTGTAGCACCTGAAAGGGTGTCACAGCCATTTCCCTTACTCTGAGATCACTATGGACATTTTCATAACTTCACCGCATTCCTTGGCATGTCTATGGTGGAGCCACCCTGCACGCTCTCCAACGATAGCAAGCCAGCTGCAGGATGAGTGCCCAGAGTGAATCTGCCAAGATGCTGGCAAAAAGACCTGGTGGCACTAGACATCTCATCCTGCCTCTTTCTCCACCTCTGCTCGCAGTGCTTATCGATGCTCAGGAAGTTGTTTCTGAGAGGAAACAGAGGAAATCCTTTATATGGACCAGTGGCAATGCTGATGTCAGTTCTAATCACACACCAGGCAGCAGCATCCAGTGAGGCTGGACTTTCCTTGTTTTGTTTTGTGTTGATTTTTCATTTTAAAGATGGGGGAGCCCTCGTGTAAAAGTTGTGGGGGTGGGAGTGAGTAGTGTGTCATAGAAAGCCCACCTGCCCCTGCACCGCCTCCATTCCCCTGCCCAGTACAGAGGCAGACACGGCACTGCCAGGATCGATGCCAGCAGCCCAGGAAGAGGAGAAGAAAATAAAAGTTTGACAGGAATTTATAAATACAGCCTCAGTTAAGCGCATCATCATTCATAATACCATTAAATCTATTTCAATAAACAAAAACATGCTTTACTTTTCCAGGAATTCTTTGTGAAAGGAAAACATTACTCGGGGAAAAAAAAATAAAGTGTTATTGCAAACACAGTTAAAATCTGGAGTGAGGTTTTGAATAAACAAATTAAATTGCAATGGGATATAGTGTGCCTCGGAGCCATTTCTTGACAAAACAGTCATCTTATTTACACGCTTCACAATACCCCACCATGGATGTCGAAGGAAAAAAATAAGGAGAAAAATAATTAGCATATTAATCTTTTTTATGCTGCCATCTTTCAGATCCAGAGGACCATGGTGTAATTTAAATCTAAACGCTTTCCTGGCATTAGAATTCATTTTAGATGGGTCAATTGTTCCATAATAAAGGGGTAGGAGGTGTACTTCATGCAAGAGATTTATGTTTGCCATTTGTTCATATTCATGTGCTACTGAATACCCTCAATTCAAATGGTGATGGCTGTTCATATCAGCCGGGCGGCAGCCACACAGATCACTAACCGGGAGCAATGAATTTCATTTGCAGGACAAAAAATACAGCGAAATTAACTCCAACAGTTTATTGATTTTTGCTTAACAGAAGCCAGTCTAACAGCTCTATTGCCCCCATAATGATTACTGACAAAAGTTTAATTAAGCAATTATGAAGCCAATAATAGAGTTGTCTGGCCCGCTCGGCTCCAGCCCGTTCAGGACTTATCTCCCTCCTGCACATCACAGCAGCCGGAATGTGCTTGAAGAGATTAATGCCGGAGAACACAGATGCCTACTTCTATTCTGCTTCATGATGCCGTTTGAATGGAGACGGGAACACAAGCTCCCCTTTATCAAATTACAAGTCCGCTTTTCATGAATATGTAGTTTAAAAAAAAAAAAAAAAAACCTAGTGGTGGCTTCAAGGTGTAATTATAAAGACATACAACAAAAATGACACACAATTCTGCCTTAGTAATCCTTGCCATGAAATATGCATGATAATGTATTACTGAATAAAGACTTAACAACATTCTAAGAGGCTTTGCCGTCGTACGTTATACAAACAATTGACAGCCTTCTCCCAATGTTGTGGGAGATATTGTCTGACCTCCCAGCGTTGTTCCACTTCGTCTAAATGTATTGTTTCCAGCTGATTGTGTTGTTATTTGTCCATAATGCTATTAGACCGGTCTTATCTGTTTGTAAGAATTCCCGATTTATTATGTATGCTTAAATATGGAAATGCAAAAAAAAAATGTGAGCTCCTTTCCGGCATTAATCATTTCATAAAATATGCACCAGGTCCAGGAACTTGCACACCCAGAGCGGAGGAAGCTTCTGGGCTTAGAGCAGCATCCTTGCAGCTTTCATAGACATCTCCTCCAGGGAGCATCTCTTCGCTTCGGGTGTGTTCAAAATGCCTTTACTCAAGAGAGAGGTCTGCTTTCCTGGCCCCTGAAGCGATGACTTGCTGACCTCTTTCTTTGTCTTTCCTTAAAAGAACCCATACTGATCCTCCAAAACAAACAAGCGAGCCACTCTTCCCTCATTCAAAAAAAAAAAAACTCAAAATATGTAGAAGGGTGAACACATGGGACCGGAGGAGGCGCCTCCAAACTTTGCCGTTCACAGCCAGTCTTGCTATATTTATATACACGGAGAAAGAAATTCACCAAGTGGGTTTTTGTCACTAATAAAATGTGCCTTATCCAAATGATGATGACTTATTTTATCAAAAGCACACTAAAAAGACATTTGTCTTCTTGGAACTGCTGGGAACAGCTGCCTGAGTGTAAGAAAGCAGCAGTGGGGAGACAGCAGAGGGTTCTGAGGTATGGCCTTGCCTCCCAGCACTGACCCCTTACTCAGCAGGCAGCCTTGTGGGCGGACAGCCTGTGTCCCTGTGCTGATGGTCAGGCCAGGCTAGGCAGCAAGGCAGACAGCCACATTCTTCCAGTCCCTGCCCGCTGACCCCACCCATGCCGGGAGTGTGCCGTGAGCTGACTATATTCATCCACAGTCTGCATCAAGGAGGGGGTTGAGCCTGCATGCTTGGCTCATTTATTTATTAGAATAAATAAATATATCCTCCGGGCTTTCTATTAATAAGCCAGAGCGTGTCTGTCTGTTTATATTGGTTTTTTTTCTTCCTTCCTTCCTTCCTTCCTTCCTTCCTTCCTTCCTTCCTTCCTTCCTTCCTTCCTTCCAAGCGATGACTGTAAAGAAATGTCAGGGAGCACTCTGTAGATGTGTATCAACCCACGAGGTACTACTGATCAGAGGAGAACCTTGCTACCAGAGACATGCCCACCTTCCTCAGGAATTTGTCAGGCCATATGAGGGACATACTCCCTTGCCTGGGGTACTTACTGTTGGTCCACCTGTGCCATAGGTTGAGTCTAAGAATACTTAAATCTCACAGAAACTAAAGGAATCTTGCCTCTCATGAAGGACAGAGGAGGCTTCTCACTGGGGTGCCATCTTTACAGCCCTTGCAACACTTGAGGAGTGTTGGAGTACTAGAAGATGGTTTAGAGGTGAACCTGTGCTCACCCCACCTCTACCCCATAGGCAGGAAAGCTGAAAGATTTAATAGACAAAAGGAGACGTTACTAGTCTTTTGGTATTCATTAGAAAATGCTCAACCTGTGAGAACAGAAGGACATCTTAGAATGTTCGAAAGAAACATTGTTCTTCTGTGTGGCTAATTGCTAGAGTGTTCAACATTGGCCCCATGATGCCTTTTGAAAGCCCAGCAGAGAGAGTTCTTAAAGGGAAAGAGAATGAAACGGTCCCCATGCTGGAGACATGAGGTGGGGGAACCTTCCCCCTCAGGAAAAATAGCACTAGTCTAGGACATGGGGCAAAGATTAAATTAGAATAATCTTTGAAGGATAGCCATCTCAAAGTAATTCATTCTCCTCTCTCTCTCTCTTTCCTCTCCTCTCTCTCTCTCTCTCTCTCTCTCTCTCTCTCCACACACACACACACACACACACAAAATCCATTTTTTTCATTACTAAGGACCAAATCCAGAGCCTTGTGCAGAGTGCTACCACTAAGAGCTAAGTGACCAACTCCATCAACAATTGGAATCTCAATAGAGTACTCCCTGGGCACCGCAGCGTGCCGCATTCTCCAAGAACCGACTTCTGTGCATTAGCTCCATTTCCGCTGCTGAACTTGGAAAGATAAACAACACTAGATTTCAAACAAATGTGATCTACCAGGAAGTGAGTTCCCCAGTCCTGCAGCTATGTGGGACTCACTCTCAGTCCTGAGTGGAGGTCTGTGAGTCAAGACAGCCTAGCTTTAAATATAATTCGAATAGAACCAGTACATCCTTCCTCACAGAACTCATTTTTAACCGTTTCCTAATCAGCAACGCCATCCAGAGACAAGTCACACAATGCCAGCTTAATTATTCTTTAAAAGACCCTGGGATGCTTTACTTGTTCTGGAAACATGAAAAGATGGAAATGAAGGACTTCACAAGAACATGGGGCTCAACACAGAACCATTACTGGCATTCATAAGCGTGGCGTTTTATTAACAAATGACACACATTCTAGGCACCACGACGAAGGGACATCAGCGGCAAGATTCAGGGTGCACACTCAGGATGTCACAGCTTCTGAAGCCTGATCAAAAAAACCAGTGGAATCTGCTTTAACACAGAGCCGCCTGTCACGTGAGAGAAGCGTTCTTTCTTCCGGAAGAATCCATCTCGCCTTCAGTTAGCTAATAAATATCATGAGTGTCTCACATCCGGTTGTTGAAACAATGCTTTCCTACTGGAGTTCTGGGTGTGGGCAAGACATCTTGCCACTGAACTTCCTGCTCCGCGCCTGCAGACAATCCCGTGCCTTTCGTCGTTCTTGCTTCTTTCCCACGCTCTGTTTGTTTGTGCGTTTTGTTGCCAAGTGGTGACGAATGGTGATTTACTCTCATTAGCAGAGTTCTGAACGGAGACTGACAGTTCTAACGGTTGCTTTCAGTTCTGCCCCTCCTAGATGAATGCAGAGCAATCCACCTTTGCTTTGTGCCGCTCAGATCGAATGCTAAGACGGGCTTTAAATCTGTAAATTAAATATCAGGAGCCCTTACAGTAACACATCAAGCATGATTGGCTTAGGAATTCGCTGGGGAGAGGGTGCCGGACCTGAGCAATCCACGAAGCTTCTCAGTCTGCTTGCCCTCCGGTAGCTCATTGTAGAGACCAGCCACAGAACACACAAGTGTTTGCTAATAGGCCGCGCGCCTCACGGTGGGTGCTGGGTTCCCATTTTCTGTAACGCGCCATGATTACTTTTTTAGGGGCTTTCGCTTTCCCCAGCTGATCTGCCTCTAGTTAGGCAGCATTAATGACACTTCAGTCATCCTTGCTTTCAAGCCGAGTCCTTCCACGGCGAACAGAGAGCTGACATTTCCTGACATTTTCCCAACTAATTACAGGACAAATAATTAAGCATGTTCTCGTATGTAACAAATGAAGGCAAAAGCCGTCTGTCATGACTGGTGATTGATGACACTCCGGGAGACTTTATCTGATGGGTCCTGCCACGCAATGGAGGGGAAGCAAATTTATTAGAATGAACAATGCAAATTCGGAGTCATCTCATCCAGTTATGCACCAAGGCAATATCCATGTCAAGGTGACTGTGACAATGAAAGACAATATTTGCATTTTGTGGGCAGGTTGAAGGGGAAATCAGAGCGGGAAGATGACAGGCCTAATTATTTTGGCTCATACAGGCTGGGACAGCTGTTTCTGGTGTCCTGAACAAGGCTGTCACACAGGTAACTAAATAGGTCTGCATATAAGTCTGTATCCAACACTGTACGGAGATGTCTACCACTAATGACCAACGCTAATGTTACTGCCAGCCCTGAAAAACAGAAAATGTGTCAGTGCACACCTTCTGCAAGGCAGTCAACATTTCGCTACATAATTACTTGTTAGTGAATTAATTCCTATCTGTCAGTATCTATGCCAGTGTCATTTTTAGACCATTACAAAAATTATGCCATCGCCATAGCAACAGCAGGCATAGTTAAAAGGCAAAAGAGTTCAGACACGCAGGAAAGTGCCTAGTTAGGCAAGAGATGATAACGTGGAATCCAGAGCGAGCTGCTCTTGTCTCCCACTCTAATATCCTTCATTTGGAATCCACGTTTGATCAGTGATTATTAGTCAATGATTTCGGCCTCCCAATTGCCACCCACAGTTAACGCTTCTCATAATTAAAACCACAGTGTGCTGTAGCATCTCTCAAAAAGAAGCTCACCTCCCTGTCAAGTCAATTAGCTGGGTGCTTAAAAATGACATGCCCAGTGCTGGGCAGCCCAGAGCCGGTATGCAAATAGACAGGCGGGCAAAGCTCACAGCGGCTGCCTCCCTTGGTTTTATTGACAAGGACTTTCTATTAAGTCTGTGTGCAGATGCCCCATTCACTTCCACGGTCCTTTGTGCCCATCCCGTCTGCCGCACCTTCACCTTCCTCTTTAGCATTTCGGGATGCCATCACATTAGCAAGACCAGCCTCTGTTTTATTCAGATACAAGTCTACCTACAAAACTCAGATGCTCTCTGCATGGAGAGTGACCTGCGACATTCTAGACCCTGAATTCCCCTAGAGAAATATACTTGAAGATCTTTAAGGTGGAGGGAGGAGAGAGAGAGAGAGAGAGAGAGAGAGAGAGAGAGAGAGAGAGAGAGAGAATATGAGATGAGGGAACTGGGAAAGAGAGAGATCGAGATTAATTACAATCAAAAATGAGAAACAAAAAAAAATTGTCTTAAAACAAATAAAATAAAAATTATAAAATACCCTTTAGAAAATGGAGCCACATGCTCATTGATTTCTTAATTAATTAAAATGTTACCCAGCCTAGGGAGGCGGCTCTGCTAAGCTTTTCACACAAATCCATCATTTTTGTTAAGTGCAAACATTCTCTGGGTGAATCTGCACTGATGGACGGCAGACATCTGACTCAAAGTGATTCCTAATGATTCAGAGAGAAAGGATTATGTATACAGGGGGAATGTGGGGAGTGAACAGACTCGGAAGACAGGAAGGTCTTTACCTGCCCGTTGCCACCCTGGTTCTTATGCATTATACTGACTGTTCTCAAATCAAATAATGGCTAGGAGGACCTGGATATTTTGCACATGCCAAGATGTTTACTGTTGTGTGGGGTACACAGATCAGCAGCAGGGGATGGAATTGTGTCAAGCACACCGCGTGCCAAGCAGGTGAAGGTAGGGTCAGACAGCACAGCGCCCAAGACTGTGTGTTAGGAACATCTGCATCAGACAAGAAAGGCAGAGAGAAAAGCAGTTCTGTGTGAGGAAGCAACTAAGAGCCACAGAAGAGTATGATTCCTTCTCAGCCATAACGCTGATCCAGACAGAAGCCAGGCGTCCTTGCTACCTGAGAGCCCAGCACACAAGTACCAAGTCCTAACATTCAGGCAGATCCCCGCCAACATGAAAGCAGGGAGAGATTTAATTTGGGTTCCATTTAACGAGGTTGTGGGCGTGCTGCCTCTAGTTACCACCAAATCCCGGATGGGCAGAAATCGATAATGTCCCCGGAAGGGTCTCTGTGAGTTCTTCCTTTCAGGCAGTACCACTGACCGTCACTGACACAAAGGCAACAAAGGACGCTAGAACCATTTTTAAAGAGTACAGGATTTTGCATATTTTGTGATTTCCACAACATGGCTGCTATATCCCAGATGTTCACTGCCCAGGTTACTGTCCTTACTCTGTTTGAGTCTCAAATTGCTTAAATTTCACAAATAATGACTAAACCCAGATCCAATCATTTTAACTGTAAACATTCTTATTTGTAATTTGTAGAAGGATGGTTGGCCACAAAGTGAATACGTGGTTAAGAAGTTACTTTTTAAGAGATGTAAATAACAAGATGTCTTGGTAGAAACTGTATACAAATTTGATACAAAGAACCAATGAAATAGTGCCTGTCTAATGACCCCAGTCAGTCTAATTAATGTACTCTGCTACATTACATTTTAAGAAGTGACCATTGTATGATACACTTTGAAATATGCACAAGCTAATGGGATAAGATACAAAAATTATTATGCTGACAGTAAATCATATTACATTCCTAATAAGCATTAACTAGATAACTAGGTCAAAGCAGTATTATCTTAATTGATTTTTCAAAAGAAACCTGACAGAAAAATGTCAATGCTAGAATATTTCTTCATGCATCATTAAAACAAGATTGGCTTTTAACAAAAGAAGAGCCCTTCACAGAATTGATTCTTGCTTCGGGCTGCCTGCAAGTAAGTGTATTACATAAAAATCTATACAGGATATTAAAACAACACCGCTCTGCAAGACAGTTACAATTAAAAGCTGACACCCCCCAACGTGTCGGCCACAGTGGCTTGCCAGCGAGGGAAGGAGAGTCTGTGTGAACAGAGAACCATCCACGGAGGAGGAAAAGGAACAGTTAGCTGGGTTTCTGATTAAATCCAAACACCCATCACTCCTCTATTTGTAACTTGGTAGTTATTAAAAAATGACACAGGCTTACCGGGGAAACATTCCCTGGAGTGTTTAATTAGGGGTTCCATGCTGCCTGCATGCAGATTCTGATGAAGGCTAGGGACAGGCAAGGCTGAAAACAGTTATGTTAGAGAGAAGTCAAGATGTTTCCCCCCCACCCATCTCCTATGCCACCTCCCACCACCCCCCACCTCCGTGGTGGCAGAGGAGTGTTGGGTCATAGGGATGATGGGAAATGCATGAATACAGCACCACAGAAGGTGGCAGGTGGCACTGTGGCAGAAGCAGGTATGTGAGAAGAAGTCCTCACCTAGTTGCCATGCTAGTGTGAACTCACCCACAAGACATCCTCTTTGTTTTTTGTCTGTTTGGCTCTGATTTCTCAAACTAAGAAGAATCAGGATGGTCAGATCAACTTACAGAAAGTGAATTTAAGAAAGAGGGAACTTGAGTTTCACCTGAAACCAAAAGGGATGCTTGGTGCAAGGGTCCTAGCCATGCTGTCCTGGAAAGGTCTAGGCCTTTGAGGAGTATATGTGTGAAGCTTTGCATTCAGGACAGGAGCACTGAGGTAGGAGGATTCGATCCACCCTAAGAAAAACTCAGACATTTAAACAAAGGCCAAAATGGTATTCTCCTAGCATTGCCTTTAATGTCATATGGAAAAGGGGGCGGAGGAATAGAATGTGCACCTTTAAATTGCTTTTCCCACCCTACCCCTTCCCAGGTCCATCTTCCTCCTCTTTTGCTCCTTCAGTTTGGACTTTTGTTCAGCTGTGTCCCCCATCCCACCTCTATTCCTTCCATATTTACTTTCATATGTAGATGCCTACGAAACACATTCCCAGAACACCGACTTGCTAAAGACTCACTGTTTATAAGTAACCAGCAAAATGAACAATGCCTAAGAAGACCTGTTGGTGACTCTGTGAAAGAACTTGTGCTAATCACGTTTAGGGTAAGGTTCCCATGCATTTGGATAACTTTGGAGTTCACCATGTTTCCTAGGTAGATTTTCCATTCACTCTACTCTGTTATTTAAAATGTCTGTGATGAACATGTGCTTCCCACATCTTTAATAAATCTGTGCGAATCTTGTCTTAAGTAGAAGGCCTTTTGTGCACCAGGATCTTATGGCCTTGAACAAGTGTTCAGTTCCCTTCTGTGGTCTATGCAAAGGGCAATACAACAATTCAGAGAGGAAGAGAGACTCTCAAGGACGGAGAGTGGTAAACATTGGCTCTACCTCCTTTGGTCTGTGTCCACAGGCAATCAATATTTCATACCAGAAATAGTTTTCTAGACATCTGAAATGTTTAAACACCTAAGAAGCTTCTTTGCCATCATTTCCCCATGATGCTTCATTGCTGCTCCTTAAAGTACATGTATCCTGCTGCCGTTCCTGTTGATGGTACATATTTAATGAGGGGCTTACTTATTGCCAAGCACTGGGCATACAAGAAAGGCCCAACTATGGCATCTCCAAATGGAACCTGTCTCCCAAGGCTCATGGCTTGTCAGCTTTATCCCCAGTAAGTGGTACTATGGTGAGAGGTGGTAGAAGCTTTGGGAGGTTGAGAGCAATTGGAGAGGAAGTGTCATTATAACCCTACTTCCTGTCCTCAGATTCTGTATCAGCTGAGGTGTCTCAGTCAATGCTCCATAGTCTCCGCTAAACCTTCCTTGCCATAATGGACTGCCATCAGATCATGAGCCTAAATAAAACTCTCCTACCTTATGTTATCCCTTGTCAGTTATATGCTTACAGAGATGAACAAAGTAACTAATGCCAGGCCCACTCATTCTGAAGTTTGGACCATTCTGGTAGCAACCAGGAGAGGTCAGGTTGCCTCATTTGTCTGTAGAAAGACCAGCCCAGGAGTCAATTTTCATCACTTCTTAATGACTGCTACCCACTGTGGCACTTCAAGGGAGTATTAATTATCATCTTGTGTGTAATGCTGTGAGGATTTGTGGGATGCCTGGGTCAGCCATGAGACCCAAGCCAGAACTCAAGTACCGTAGAGGAGCTTACCAGAACCAAGTCAAGGCCGTAGAGTAATGTACCAGAAGGACGTAAAAGGTGTGCTATTAGGTCAGTGTTAAAATCCAGATACAGTAGAGTAATACGCCATAAGATCTACGAAAATACACAAGTGCCATAAAAGGGATATGCCAGCACCAGGTCCATGTCAGAGCACGTACACCAAAGAGGAGCATGTCACATAAAGGATTGTGCCATTGGGTCAATATCAGGACACAAATGCAACTAATGTACGCATCACACACCCCATACAAAAGCCTGGGCACCTAGATCAAGGCATGAGTACCATAGAATGATTTAGCATGAGGTCCTTGTCTTGTACCAGTCTGAACTTGTGCTCTGTGAGCCTTGAACCTCTTACCCACTGATTCATGACCTCGGGAAATGACAGCAGTTACCATCTCAGCTTTGAACTGCTGTTCAGTTCTTCGACATTACAGAAACCCACAGACCTCAAGAAGCATACCCTCGTAGTTAACAGATTTAAGTACAGGGAACTTTTAAAAGTTCTAGGCTTCTTCAAGAAAATTCTTTAGGGGAAGAAGAGCTGGCTTAGTAATTAAAAGCACTTGCTGCTCTTGCAGAAGAAGATCAAGGTTTGGTTCCTCCCAACCACAAGTTGCTTAAAAGTGCCAAGAACCTCAGTTCCAGAGGACCCGATGTCTTCTTCTGTCTTCTGTGGAACCAAGCGTGCTACCTTGAGAAACTGTAGCTTATTCGTCTTTAAAGGAGGATGGTAAGACCAGTATCGAGGACTTCTGAAGCATCGTATGGAGAGAGTATTTCACAAACAGGAAACATCCAACTCAGTCTCTCTCAGTGCTGTACAGCATAGTGCTGGCTGTTAGCCCAAGCACCGAGTCCTGTTCTTCCCTAACTCAGTGCTTGCTTTAGTATGAGCATCGCTCCATCCCACCCTCCAGGATCTTGTGCAGAAGCAATGCAACAATGTTGCAGATGTTTTAGCTTCAGACTTCCTTCCTGAATAGACCCCTAACAAAACCTGCTTGAATATAACCTTATAGGTCCTGCTTGCCACACAGCTTCAGGAACCTGAAGGGTCTTCGACATGTTCCTATTAAGATTTGTGTTCTGATATGAAGACAACTGCTTGAAACTGCTAAGCTCTTGGGGTGGTTTCAACACTGGTTACACATTCTCCTTTCCCAAAAGCATGGCCTAGGTCTAACAATGTCTCTGCATCACTGAGGATGTGACTACAAAGCACCACAGATAAGCAATTTCAATGGAAATCTGAACTCTCAGTTCTTTTAAACTTTCTGGGGCTGTTAAAATGATACTATTTATTAAAAGCATGAAACAAACTAATATGAAATTTCTAGCAAGTTCTAATTTACAAAACTTGCTGCCAATAAAAGTCAACAAGAAAATCAATTTTGTTCTCATTGAAGCTTTCATTTGATTCATTTCAAATTAATACAAAAAGCATTGCAAGTCATTTACCTGTTCGATCAAAACAATATTTTCTAAATAGGCTTGAATGTGTTTGACAGCTCTGATAAATTCTTTGGGTTTCTTTCCACAGTCTCTTAGAAAGAATTAGAGGAACTCTACAAAGTGTTCTGGACAGGCATTGTAAAGGATAGGGCTGTCAGAGACCAGACTTTAGTCTTACACCATGCTTTATAAACATCCATATGTCTCAAAATAGTTTATATTTTAATGGAGGCATGACTGTAGTGTGTCTAACTCCACTACTGTGCCCATTTCACTTTCTGAATGTAAATTTCCATAGCAGATTACTAGCCTTATTTTGATTTTTTGAAACCTTCCTCATTAGAGCACTAGAAGCCATATACCCAAGTGCCAGAAGGTCATATAGTAACAGAGATTATCTCAATCCCTACACTGTCACATGAAACTTGTGAAATACATAATTCAAAAAAATATACACTTAAAAGAATAGCCATCTTCCATATTTAGTAAACCAACGCTAAATATATTAACCTAATATTGTCCATCAAGTGTCTGAACTAAGGCAGTAGCCTGTACTTGCACTTCCATTGTAGAGAAGGTAAGGGTTTTCATGGGGAGTTATTGTTTTGTTGATATGGATCTAACACATCACCTTTGGTTATATTATGCTAAAAAAGTAGTCATTTATGCTCAATCCAACTTATTTTATATCAATAAGATATTATATTCTATGAGATTTTACATGAAACTGATTAAACTAAATCAATACATGACAGTGTGAAGATATTGCCCATCTGTTCCATTGAATAATGGCTTCTACCATGATATGCAAATCATAGTTTATCTGGTGCAAAGGGAGCAGGAAAAAAGCAAAAACAACAGCCAGTGCTTTGCACGCTCCCTTCCGGTTCCCTCCTGTGAACCATGTTACTTTATTCTGTCCTCATGTCTTCCTGAAAGAGACATCATAGACAATACATGACTTTGAGCTACATTGAGAGGACTCCTGGAGGTCAAGATTTGGTTTTTATGAATTTAAGATTTTAGAATTAAAGCCATAAGGACTAAGACTTCAATGTCATGCCAGCATTTATATGATATCATCAACATGGCTGCCTAAACAAGACCCGAACAAGGATGACATCAATTCACATGCTAGCATGGAAATGGGAACTTCATGGGACCCCAATCCTAGAAAAAGAATTATAGGCAACTAAGAAGTGCTGAGAGAAGGAGAAAAAGTCCTCCCTAGGGAAGAGGCCCCAAATTATGTATATACAAGTAGTACTATATGGATCAACCAGTTCTGTTTATATATTTACAAACATACATACACACACACAAAAAACAACAATTTAAAAATACAGACTGAAAATTTAAGATAGCAACAAAGGGATACAAGGTCAGGGTTGAGGAGGAAAGAGAAGAGGAAGAATTGCTTGATAATACTTTAACTTTAAAAATCAATATGTGGTACTCTTGTGATAGCATGGTAGACTAGATGAAGGCTGGCTTCATAAGGTTAAACACAGAACAAGAGCGGTACACATAAAGAAGGAGTAAATGGGTGATCGGTGTTTAGGTAGATACGTAGACAGTAGATAGGAATCATGGCAGACCTCAAGATTAGGAGAAATGAAATCCTCATGCACTTTTCAATAAACTGAATTTCAAAGCCAGAAGGTGGGTATGGGTTTATGTGGGGCTGAGCAATGAAGGTATTAGTCTGAAGAGATTCTAGTGCTAGAGCCCAGGACCTAAGACAGGACATGTTCATCAGCACTGGACAGAAAGACTTGGGAAGAAAGTGAAATGGAAAATATTTCATAAAAATAGGACAATCCTGGGGCCATGAGAGGGCTATTCATGGTTAATCTTTAAATAAATGGTGAGACACCATATAATTTCCAATTGACTATCTTAGTAAAATAGGCAGAGAATCCAGGCCATTTCTCTTGACATCCCTGTCAAGAGAACAACTAGCAGTGTAGAATAGATATATAGACTAAAACGAAATATAAATAAACAGACTTGGTGAAAGGGAAAAGATTATTAAGGGATAGTTTAAAATTTTGAAAATAAAGCACAGAAATAAAATAAACCTGTCTGATGAGCAGAGAAACAGAAGCAACAATGTTTCTGCGTAAAGAAGCTAGAACCGAGAATGGTCATGCTGAAGTCTGCCAGACAAGTAACAAAGCCAGAGCTTCTAAACTGGTCGCACAAGGCAGCCTTCAAAGTACAGCCAGCTACAATGTAGCCCAGGACCCTTGTACAAAGATCCCAAACATAAACTCAAAGAGCAGCTTCTCTAATCTTATTTTTGATTTTCAGCGAGGATTTTTCTACATGTTTCATAATGTTTTTGCTTCCTTTAAAAATGCTTTTATGTTTCTCATCCTCCACAACCATTATCTAATTATATTCATATGATTGTTCTGTATTTTGTAATCAGGAATTTGTGTATCTTGCTGATTTCCCCCCACATACATTTTCTCTTTTTCTTCTCATTTTCCCTTTGTATAACATGATATTGTATTTCTTATTGTATCTTTTTATCAATTTGTATTTCATTATTTACTACTCTTTTATGTTTAATAATTTTAATTTTATTTTTTCTATGATATTTTTACCACTTTTTTCTGTGGTAATGGGTGGTTTGATAATTCTTAGTATGTCTTAGTTTAGTATCTGGCTTGTTTTAATGTCATTGATGGAATGGAATTTTGTTTTCTCTTCTCATAGAAGTGTAGGAGGTTGGCGATCCCAGCCAACTTCAGGTGCTTCACAGAGAAAACAAATATGTATATCTTTTGATTCCTTTCTTTCTTCCTTTTTTCTTTCTTTTTCTTTTCTTTTTATTTTTTATAAACGTTTATTACAATGTTCAACAGGTCCCAGGATAGCATTTCATTCTAGCTGTTGGTGTCAAAAGATGTTATAGCAGGAAATCTAGATGTTTAAATAGGAATGAAAGAGTCACCAACATCTCAAGTAAGAGGAACAGCTTACATTTGCCAGATTCTTAATTCACCTGTGTCCAGGGGCCCTTCCCTGGGCAGTGGCTTTAGAGTTTCTTCTACCTCTCTTTTATCCCTGCTGTCTTCCTCATTCTCTCCTCAGTCTGCTTGTTGGGCTATTTCATGGATGTCTTTTTATCACCTTCATAGTCTGATGTGGTGCTTGCTGGTTTCTTTCCAAGACTCTGACTTCCTCTTGCCTCTTAATTGTAGATCTATGGGTCAGCAGGATCTCGGGCTGGCAGTAACTGGGTCAGGGAGTGGGGATGGAGGGGGAGGCCTCAGAGGATTTAGTGTTACAGCTTCCCTAGATGATATTCAGTAAACAGCTTGTGCACATACACTTTATTCCTGGTGAACAAGGGCTATATATGAAGCTTGGAGAGTGGGAAGGAGTTTTCTGGGTGAACACAAATCATTTGCTGGAGCTTAAAGTACCATAAATACCTCATTTACATGGAGAGGCATTCCAGGAATCCCAGGTAATTGCTAGGCCTGAACCCATGTTTTGCCAAAGACTACATGTCCTTCCTCAGGTAGAGTGTGTGGGAATTGGGCTTCTCAGATTAGGTCAGGCATAGAAGAGGAAGCCCTACTAGAAAAGGCAGCCTCCATTTTATGCCCAGCTCAGAAGAGCTATTTGAATATGGTAGACTGCAGACC